>BQNB010020054.1:0-39679 GCA_026074375.1 Tanacetum coccineum | reverse complement strand
ATGAACTATGATGTTGAACTTACTGCTAGGCTTGATTCTATCACATACAAACAAACCAAAATGTCATATCATGATATATACGCAAAAATGTAAGAACTTGTTTTGATAGTTAGATACATCACGACATGCATAATAATAAATGTACAGATAAATATAGACAAAAGATAAGGATATGAGGAATCATGGGTCAGGCTGCTACGAGTCCTATTGTGCTGCAGAGGTGCTGGCCTCACTAGTCCTCTGCCTGGTGCGTCTCTGGAATGCTGCAAGTGAGCTCCCTCAGAAAGCCTCATCGAATGCCTGATATGTCAGCCCATTAGCATCCATCAACTGTGTCATACATGACATCATCCATGTGGAGAATCTCCCCTGATTAGTCATCGATCTTTCCACAAGTCCATGTAAGCTCCTTACATCACTACGCAGTCCCTACACCTCCTCCTCTAGTCTCCCTAATCTATGAGGCATAGTCCGAGCAGGTGGTGGTGGTGGCTGCTGAGGTGCCTGCACAGGTGCCGGAATAGCCTGGTCACCCTCATTAGTAGCAGGAGCATCCTCAGCGACTGCAGGGGCACCAGCCACAGTATCGGGCTGCCTCTCTGGTCCTATGGCCACCCAGGCCCATGTATCATTAACCTCCATACATATCTGTAACCTCACCAGCTCACCCATATCGATAATCGGAAGCACAAGGGCAATAACCGTCAATCCTCCAAGTATCTCCATAGTCAAAAGTCCAAAATGCTCAGCCAATCGAGCCATAAACTGTCCACCGGAAATATGAGCCCCACTCTTCCTCCCAGTGGCAAACCTCCTCAAATACCAGGCTAACAGGTAAGGTATGTTGACTGATCCAACATCCAGCCCTCTCAAGTAAAATAAATCCGTCACGATTACCTTTTTAGGTGCCTGACCCCTCCTAGCAATACTGTGTACCATCATCTGATGGCAAAGTTTCAACATTGGATCTTTGATCAAAGTATAGGAAGGGGGAGGTCCTAGGAAATCTCCATCAATCGAAATATCCCTTCAATAATCATGTAGATCCCCCTTCCTAGGGATCATCCTCTCACTCTCGCTCCAGTACCTAGTAAAACTGAGGGACTCCATCTTCTCCTCGGTGTGTAATCCCAAGGCCAGAATAAATTGCCTCCAGCTCAATCATCTCCTGGCCCCACCTAACTGAAACTAAATAGTACCAGGAGCATCAAAATTAAGTAATACCTCTCCAAATCTAAGCGTGTTAAGAAACTCCAAAATAAGCTCCCTAACCAGAGGTCCCCTAGTATTAAACAGCCTCCCCTAGGCGCGACTAGTGAATATAACTACACTAGTATCATCACGGTGCTCCACCCTTAACCTAGCAAACAAAATGGCCAATAACTATATCAATGATGGGGCAAAATTTACACAAAGACCCCCTGCTTGGCTATATAATGATCCGCTTCCCCCGCATTTAAGAGTTGGTTAGATTTTAGGAGTAGGAATTTAGTTTAGTTTAGTTTTAGCTTATTTCTAATTTTTAGCTTATTGTAGTTTAGTAATAGCTTAAAGTACTGTTGATTCTGAGCTTATTTTGGATGATGTAACAAGATTTGGTTTAGCTTAATGAATATTATGGTTTGTTCTTAAATTGCTTATTGCTTATTTCTTATTTTTAGTGCTTATTTCCTATTTTAATTAGCTAAGCTTATTCAAGATCTGATAAGCTCATTTATAGCTTATCAGATTCGTTTAGCTATATGTTTTGCATTGAAATTCGTTCAGCTTATTGGTTTATCAAGGTGCGAATCTACTAGTTTAGTCTTATTTGATTTCGTGGTGGCTTAATCTTAGGTTTGCTTATTGTTTCTTCATTTAGCTAGATTTCATAATGCTTATTTGGTTTGGATCGTTGTAGCTTCTTAGTCTTGATTGAGCTTTTGAAATCATTGTTTTTGCTTAAGCGACTTATATCTAGCTTATCATTAAGTTGGCTTATTCGGATATTTCGAGTTAGCTTTTTGGAAGTTGTAGTTTTAGCTTAAAAATTGTGAAACCTGTTCATTTAACTCGTACTCCATCTAATTTCAACTCTTAATTATAGCCTAAACCCAAACTTAAAAAATCAATACTGGGCTTTCGTTTGGATTGTAGAATTCTAAGTTGGGTCATTTTTTTGGTTACTAGGCCATATTTGTGTTGGTTTGGGCCTCGTTAGTGTAGATTATTGATTTGGGCCAGCATTATCTTTGGAGCCTCAAGCATTTTTCTACTTGGGCTAGCAAATTTTGTTATAAAGAGTATTCAATTGGCATAGTAATATAATTGTGTTTTATAAGAGTTTTATGTTTTGTTTCGATTTGGTACCGGTCAACTCATGAGGCGTGGAGCTTACGGGTTTAATAAGCTAGATAGAATTTGACTATTTTCTTTAGCTTATTAAATCGGGTGGTTTTCGTTTATTTGCGGCTCTTCAATTCGGTCTCATTTTCTATCCTTTTTCAATACTTTTAGTTTAGATAAATTTAGCTTATTATGTTTAGTTTAGTTTATTTGATCATTATGAGTAGTGAGTAGTTAATTAGTGCTTGTTAAGTGATATTGTGAATTGGGAATTATGTGTGGATTTGAAAAAGGTTAAATTGATTAATAATCTTCGATTATTTAGATTTGTAGTTTGAATGTTTTAAAGGGAAAAATCCAGAAAAATAGTCAAACTACACATCTAGTAATTAATATCTTTTAAGAGGTTTTTTATCAAAATAAACCAACGTTGTGAGATAATTATCTTTTCTAAAGAAATTAATTCGTTGATAAACCTTAATTCACACTTAATGAACTTATCACAGTCAGCATAACAAGTAATTTCGTCTTATAAAATTCTTAGATAATTTTTTAAGCATAATTCTTCTCGTAGTTTAAAAGTATTATATAATTCTAGTATTAATATTAGTTTAATTTCTTAGTATTAAAAATAGTTTTTAAACCAAAATCATTAAAAGATAATCAAGCATTTTTCTTCAAAACATTAACATGGATTTTAATTCATCTCTCGCCGTGGAAACGACACTCGGAAGATAGTCTATTACTTTTCCTAAAGTAATTTTCTTATCTAACGGGATATACTATATATTATTACGACACGCGTTTGAACGTTTATCAAAATGGCACCGCTGCCGGGGAGGGGTGTACGATCTACACGTGGTGTTTAAAGTTAGCGCCTTGAAGATCCTTTCTCCGGAAAGTTTATTTTCGGACTTATTAAAAATATAAAAATCCAAAAATATTTTTCTTCTTATTTTATTTTATTTTATTTCATTTTTCCTTTTCTTTTTATAAATATTAAAAAAATACCAATTTTTTTTTATTATCATTATCTTTATAAAAAATATTCTCCTTTATCCTCTTATTTCATTTAATTCTTATCTTCTTTTCCCTCTTATCCGTTTAATTCTTTATCATCATGTCTTGGTTTATGAGATGCTCGTGGTGTGGAGGTCCGTTTAACGGTGGAAATTGTCGGCGTTGTACCAATGTGAGTTTTGGAGACGAGTTTGTCCGTAACCCTGATCCCATTTCTTATGATGAAACACCTGATTTTTCTTACCCACCTCCACAGCCCCAGACATACTCGTGTGAGTTATGTGGGAACGATTCTCACTATGGTTTTGATTGTCCGCCACGGTTACCGCTTGTCTATGAGCAGGAACCGTGCTACAATCAAAACTTTGGTGATAATTATTATCCACAAAATTCACCGAGTTTTCCACAACAATATCTTTGTTGTGTAAACTGTGGGGGTCCTCATGCGAATTTTCAGTGTCAACCGAGGAATCAAAATTACTTTGAGTCTAACCCTTGCTATAATCCTAATTCCTACGGTTTTGACCAACCCACACAGACATCCATCGATCATCAACCTCCTAAAGAAATGAGTGTCCGAGAATTGCTACTTCAGGAGAAACTTCATAAAGCTTTACAAGCCGTTTGTGAAAAGTTAAATCAACAAGAGCAGGCAGCTAATGTTAGTACTCATACTCCCGAGCCTTCGCGACGTTTCAATTTTATTTACGATGATGACGATGATGACGAGGAGAGTACTATTCCTTTGAATGAAATTATTTCTCAAATTTCTGCGTCTTTTGCAAGTCACAACCCGTCTTAAACCGACTATGGAGCCCGAGGCCTTCTCATCATCATGGGGGTATGAGAATCTTAGCACTATTCCCAGAAAAGTGAGCCCTGACGAATTCATAAAAGTCTAAGTGTTGAGGACCTTGTCCCAATCCCTAAAAAAAAGTGAGTGTCCGAGGATAACGTCCGAGTCATTGAACAAAGGTGTGATTTGCCTTTTTGTTGATTATTCCGTGACTTTCTCTAATCCTTTCTTCGATGCTAATGATGATGAGTGTTTCAACCCAGGAGGCGATATTGATGAGATCGATGTTTTTTTAGAAATTAATGATTCTTTTCCTGAATATGAAACATTTTGCTTTAATACTGAAGAGAAGAGTAGAGGCAGTACAACTACACATTTGATTATTCCTTCTTGGATTATGAAAGCTTTCTAATTTTGGATGCGATCAAATTACAAAGAAGAGTAGTGGGCAATACAACTACCATGCTGATTTTTCTCTTCTTGAATATGATTCGTTTATCTTTAACCTTTCGATTGATCCGTTTCCTCATGCCGATAAGAGTGTTTCTCATCATGAGGAGTTCACCGATGAACTCGCTCACATCATATTTCCACCTGAGTATGACCGTTTTTACTTTGATCTAGAGATCGTTCCTGGTAGAGTTCACAGAGTTTTTTGGAGGAAAATATATTGATTTATCAACATAAGGGTTAACAATTTCTCTTCTATTAATCCTATTAGAACTCCTCCTTTCTAAGTAAATTTTCCGAGATTGACCTTTCTAGTCTCATTTTCCCTCTGGAAATTGAAGACAGGAATTTTTGATCCCGGGAAAATTCATTATCAAAAAAAGAGTCCAAATCTAAGAGATTTCAATTTTTTCCACTGGACGATTTTCCTACTTTCTCATTCGTCAGTGATTCTCTTCTCTTGATTGATCCTTCTGAGATTGACACTTTTCTATCATTTCCCTTCGAAAATGAAGACAAGGTTTTCGATCCCGGAATTAAATAATTTTTGAACCTTTTAATGGACCTTTTCTGTTCTTGTTTGATTGTGAAGGGTCATAAGTTAAAGGGGGATAAAATTATTTATTTCCGAGTTTTGTGTTATAATAAATATTTGCTTGGGGACGCGACAGCGATGGCTTAGTGTGGGAGAATTTGATGTGTGCCTAAACACACATCCTTTTTACCCCGTAAAACACTATTAATCATACTAAAAATACTAAAATATGTTTAATTTTATTGCAAATATGTTTGTTTGGTATTTTTATATCTTTCAGGTAAAACGGATTGAAAACAATGCAAAAACAGGTATTTGCGGGTCGTTTTGATCAAGAGTGCTTAATATTCAAGATCAAGAAAAAGTCGTGAAAAATCCCTGAGCATGCCATTGGAAAGAGCGCGAGAAAATGAGTCCAACGATGCCCTCAGATCTTATTGGGCCAGCCCGTAACCCACCTAATGGGTCGGACCAGCCCAATTCATTACTAGCCCAACAAGAAGCCCATTAAGCAAAAAAAAATCTAAAAGTGTTTAAGTGTTGGATGACGTCAGCACACGTCATGGTCACATGCATGGTAAATAAATCCAGGGATATCACGTGAGGGTGCACTTTTGTTGGGAGAGCAAATTTGTAATAGACGTACAACGTGTTTCGGTAAATGGTAATACATTTCAGTTCTCAAATTCTTAATCAAGTAAAAGAAATCAAACGGCTTATATTTAATGCATACTAAGGAAGCTGTCTTGGTGACACTTGTCCTTCTTGTATATGTGGATCAGGCCTGCATCTTTCTCTCGATCTGAAGTCACACGCTCGAGAGCCAATAATTGGCCAATAACTATATCAATGATGGGGTAAAATTTACACAAACACCCCCCTGCTTGGCTATATAATGATCCGCTTCCCCCACATTTTAGAGTTGGTTAGATTTTAGGAGTAGGAATTTAAATTAGTTTAGTTTTAGCTTAATTTCCAATTTTTAGCTTATGGTAGATTAGTAATAAATTTTTATAAACTTTAAAGTACTTTCTGATTCTCAGCTTATTTTGGATGATGTAACAAGATTTGGTTTAGCTTAATGAATATTATGGTTTGTTCTTAAATTGCTTATTGCTTATTTCTTATTTTTAGTGCTTATTTCTTGTTTTAATTAGTTGAGCTTATTCAAGATCTAATAAGCTCATTTATAGCTTATCAATTCCGTTTAGCTTATATGTTTGCATGGTAATCGTTCTAGCTTATTTGGTTTATCAAGGTGCAAATCTACTAGTATAGTCTTATTTGATTTTGTGGTGGCTTAATCTTAGGTTTGCTTATTGTTTCTTCATTTAGCTAGATTTCGTAATGCTTATTTGGTTTGGATCGTTGTAGTTTATTAGTCTTGATTGAGCTTTTGAAATCATTGTTTTTGCTTAAGCGACTTATATCTATCTTATCATTAAGTTGGCCTATTCGATTCGAGTTTAGCTTTTTGGATGTTGTAGTTTTAGCTTAAAAATTGTGAAACCTGTTCATTTAACTCGTACTCCATCTGATTTCAACTCTTAATTGTGGCCTAAACCCAAACTTAAAAAATCAATACTGGGCTTTCGTTTGGAATGTAGAATTCTAAGTTGGGTCATTTTTTTGGTTACTTGGCCATATCTGTGTTGGTTTGGGCCTCGTTAGTGTAGATTATTGATTTGGGCCAGCATTATCTTTGGGCCTGCATTTTTCTTACTTTGGGCTTGCAAATTAGTAATAGAGAGTATCAGACTTGGCATAGTAATATAATTGTGTTTTATAACAGTTTTATGTTTTATTTTGATTTGGTACCGGTCAACTCATGAGGCGTGGAGCTTACGGGTTTAATAAGCTAGATAGAATTTGACTATTTTCTTTAGTTTATTAAATCTGGTGGTTTTCGTTTATTTGCTGCTCTTTAATTCGGTCCCATTTTTTATCCTTTTTCAATACTTTTAGTTTAGATAAATTTAGCTTATTATGTTTAGTTTAGCTTATTTGATCATTATGAGTAGTGAGTAGTTAATTAGTGCTTGTTAAGTGATATTGTGAATTGGGAATTAAGTGTGGATTTGAAAAAGGTTAAATTGATTAATAATCTTCGATTATTTAGATTTGTAGTTTGAATGTTTTAAAGGGCAAAATCCAGAAAAATAGTCAAACTACGCATCTAGTAATTAATATTTTTTTAAGAGGTTTTTATCAAAATAAACCAACGTTGTGAGATAATTATCTTTTCTAAGGAAATTAATTCGTTGATAAACCTTAATTCACACTTAATAAACTTTTCACGTCACTTAGCAAGCATTTTCGTCTTATAAATCTTTTAGATAATTTTTAGCATAATTCTCGTAGTTTAATTGTTTATTATAATTCTAGTATTAATATTAGTTTAATTTTCTTAGTATTAAAAATAGTTTTTAAACCAAAATCATTAAAAGATAATGAAGCATTTTTCTTCAAAACATTAACACGGATTTCAATTCATCTCTCGCCGTGGAAACGACACTCGGAATATAGTCTATTACTTTTGCTAAGTAATTTTCTTATCTAACGGGATATACTATATATTATTACGACACGCGTTTGACGTTTATCAACCGTCAATCCTCCTAGTATCTCAGCAACCAGAAGTCCAAAATGCTCAGCCAATCGAGCTACAAACTTCCCACCAGAAATATGCGCCCCACTCTTCCTCCTAGCGGCAAACCTCCTCAAATATCGGGCTAACAAGTAAGCGATGTTGACCGATCCAACATCCAGCCCTCTCAAGTAAAACAAATCAGTCACGGTCACCTTCTCAGGTGCCTGACTCCTCCCAGCAATATTGTGTGCCATCATCCTATGGCATAGTCTCAAGACCGGATCCCTGATCAAAGTGTAGGAAGGGGGAGGTCCCAAAAAATCTCCATCGGACAAAATGTCTCTCTAATAATCATGTAAATCCCCCTTCCCAAGGATCATCCTCTCACTCTCACTCTAGTACCTAGCAAAACCGGGGGACTTCATCTCCTCCCTGGTGTGTAGCCCCAAGGCCAGAATAAACTGCCTCCACCTCAATCGTCTCCTGGCTCCACCTAACTGAAACTGAATAGTACCAAATCAAGTAATACCTCTCAAAATCTGAGTGTGCTAAGGAACTCCAGAATAAGCTCCCAAACCAATGGTCCCCTAGTATCAAAAACCCTCCTTCAAGCCTGACTAGTAAACACTACTACACCGGCCTTATCATGGTGCTCTATCGCCATCCTAGCAAACAATCTATCCCTCAGAAGCTCGAGCATACCCTGAAAATCCACAACCTGTACCCTGTGTATCTCTCGACCGTAAATCCTCTCTAATCTCTCTTCGAAATCAGCAATATCTGCATAAGAATACTCAAGGCCCCGGTACCTAAGAAATAGGTGTCTCTGCTCACGTGGTGGTAAGGGTGCCATATCTGCAAATTCAACGAGGAAAGCACAAGAGTATAGAAATTTAAACCTTCTGTTTTGAGAGTGGATACGGCGTATTCAAAAATAGATACACCGTATAAGGATCAATACGCCGTATAGGTGTTTAGTCAATACGGCGTATGGGTTTGATAATTCAAGATCCTTTTTAAGTTAATATGCCGTATTCATTTGACTGAATACGCCTTATTGGTGTTTTAAAATTGGGTAAAAATTTGTCAATACGCCGTATCCATGTGAGTGGATAGGCCGTATTGATTATGAAGTATGAAAACGAAAGGGGGTTTCCCCTATTTACCCATTTTAACCCATTAGAAATCCGAGCAAACTACTAGTTGTTGGAGTATGCTCGTGTCATAATAAATAATTATATGGCTAGGCACATGTGAGCCTATGGGGTAACACACATATACACTGAGGTACCATTTTATATATCGTGTTTATTGTATTTACGGTAAATAAATAACCCACGTAACTCAGGATCACTATTGGGCTTCTAATAGTGAGTATAGTACTTAATCTATTGGAAGTGAAAATCAAATGGGAGGCCCATTTGAGCCCATATGGTGGCCGGCCCATAGAGGAGGAATAGGAGGATAATATCATGTTTCTTGGTAAATAAATATAAGATATTCTCTCATTATTTGATTACCATTTTACCAAATCTTCTCCCCTATTTCCTCTCTATAAATACACGGCACAAACATAAACCAAGTCAAGGGTTTTTGTTTTTCTTGATCCAACTCTTTGAATCTTGTACATTCAACGTGTTTTACAAGGCTACAAGGTCAAGACTAGCATCTATTTATTATACAAGGAAGTGTTGTGTGGATACATCATAGAGGTGATCTCCTTTGATCACTTAGTTTCATTGGGTGTTTTTTGTAAAGGTGAAGGTCACCATCTGATTCTACCGATCACGCTACAAATGTATTACTTTTCTTATTTTTATTTGATTGATCATATGACTCTATGGATCCGTTGATTGGTGATTGTTTTGCTGCGTTTAATTATTAATAATATGTTATTTAATTGCTAAATCACCTTTAGTGGTATCATGAGCCATCATATAATGTCATATGATCATCTTGTATGCGTAAAAATGGCTAAAACGCTTGTTTTTAATGGAATCAAAATGATAATTTTAAAACAGCCTCTAGGGCTTATTTTTTGAAATTATTTCGACCCATATAGGGTCTTATGATCTGTGATTTTTGATCCCATAGCTATTTGTTATGCATACTTTAATTGGTTTTGTTATCGGGTACGTGTAAATGGGCATAAATGACGCGTTTTGGAACGATTCTTGAATCGGTTTTCAATCAGCCCCTTGGGCATTATTTTCTGAATTAATATGGTTTTTATAAGGTATTTAATATAGTACTAAATGATCCTTAAGCCATTAGTTACACGTACCAATAGGGGTTTTAATTCTAGTTAATTTATTTCTTTGATTCGTTGGCTAAACAATTTATTTCTTGTTAATCATTTTGTTTCCATGGCAAATGCATGCATGTTTGGCCATAGACTTATCCAACACCTTGTTAATACATGATTTTATAGTATTATTATGTTGTGTATACAAAGCCGATGAAAACCATGACCTCTTGTGACTTGTTTCGCTTGATATTGCATTTAATTTTAGTTTTTGGTTTTGCCATTGTTTCTGCTTCTTTTTGTATGGTTTTAATTTTTGGTGTAGCCATTGTTTGTGCAATTTACAGTAGTTAGATGATAAGATAGATGTATTTAATCATAAAATTATTGTAATCGATGTTTGGATTCGAATGGCACAAAAGTTAAAGGCATAAAGTTAAATTCAGAGCTGCTGGAGTAACCTCCACTAAAAATGGATTTTATGGAGTTGTATAAGGAGTTAGAGGCTGAATTTTAGGGAACAGTGTAAAACTCATAGGGCTACAACTTCTTCAACTAGAGCTCAGATTGAGGAAGATTCCTTCTAGGAGTTTCAGGCCTGTCAAGACAGCTGAAATTTTATGGCAATTTTGGACATCATATTCATTAAGGGTTTTACTTGTTCAAGATGGTTCTTGGAGCAAGTAGGAGCCCTCCTTGTGGTTGTGTGGTTAACCCTTAGCTGACTTATTGGTTCTCGTGATGGCTCACGAGACCAAGCATAGGTTTTTCATCGGTTGAGGCTTTGCATACTTATGGTTGTGTTTGTTTTGTTTGCTTTTATATATGCTTGGAATGTATATAACTTGCAAATGTTTTTATAAAACTAAAAATAAAACACAAACCAATTTCAGAAACTAAATCTTTGATTTAGTTTAAAGTTTAAATATGATTTGAAACTAAACACTTGTTTTTATATAAACAACTCTAAATAAATGTTATGATTGTTATTTAATATATGTATTGTTCAAACTAATATTTATTCCACCTAGGTTATATATTAGTCATGAAAATGAACAACTTGACACACATAAATGATATAAAACAAGTATTAGACTTAAGTTAAAAAATAGTTTTTAACTTGTGCTACGAAGGATGAATGCATGCTTCCTCGTACATACTTTTTGATCATGTATTTATCAAAACTTATACCCGTCACAATTTTAAGTCATGCCGTCCAATTGGTTGAGATCACTTGCAATTACTTTTTGCTCTTCGTGAGACGTAGGTGAATTGTAACCCAAGGTGATTATTCTCTATGCGTAAGACCTAGATATATTCTCGCATGTTCTCGCATTGGATGACTTAATCGAGTTAAGTAGGTGAGACCTTGGCTTGAGGCAAGGATGGAACTAAACATGCCAACCTAACATTGTTTCTCTGATTACAAATATCATGAGTCCCATATGGTATAAGAATTGTATAGGTTTTGCAATTGGTAAACGTTACCTACCTATTGAATCTATCATTGCTAGCAGATCAAATGATATGATATTGGAACCTCAATGAGGATCTTAGCCTTTTGTAAAATTAATTGTTTTATATTATAAACAAAGGGTAGTAAATTTTATAAAAGGATAATTATCGAAAATACTAAAATGAACTTTGTAATTTCTATTAATGACATTTATGAAACACAAACCGTAAATAAAAGTTTGTTTCCTTTCTTGTTAGAGGAAAGCAAACTAAGTATCATTTCCTTGTAAGAAAGAGAATTATTCCTATCCTTTCTACTTGTATGAGAAAGCTATAATAGGAACACTTGAATTTTCCAATTCTAATCAAACTCAAAGCACACTACTCAAGAAATCGTATTGTCTTTTGAAAGTCAAACGGTTAAGTACGGTTGCACATCTTATTTAGATGACTAGAGAACATGTTTTCTATAGCCACCAAAATGATACATCTTGAAGCGTCAAGACATTATATGAGTTTTAATGATTAGAAATGGAAATCTTAATAAATCGCAAAAGAGAAAAGGAAAGTAATAGCATGTTTTCTAGTAGTTTTTCTTAACTCAATATTTTTCTAAGATTCTACACACCCTTGAGGTAATGTAGAGGGAGGAATTGCATGCAAAACTTTTAAGTTAAAGAATGGCATTGATGGCTAGTCCATCATATATATAGTAGAACTTGATGCATTTCCTTGAATATCTAAGTACATGTTTATTAGTCTGTGAGGCTCACATTAGTGATAATGTGCAGATATTCAAAGAGTAGAAAAGTAAATGAATTGCTACTTGCACTTCATTGGCATTGACACACATTTAATGTTGTCTTATTTAGTGGGAGCAATGCATTTTCCTAGTGATATAGACGCACATGTAGTGTTGTCTAAATTTAGTGGGAGCTATGCGCTTATCACCTTGTAAGTGACCCATTTTATTTCTAGCTGGTCTTGAAATAATACATTACTTTTAACATACGAAGCATCATAGTTTTATAAGAATCATAGCATATCATTCTATTAGATAACTTATCGCTTTTCTAATGTCGCTGCCTAAAATGTTATCTATACAATGTTTATGCATGATTGCTTATTAAAAAATAAAGTTCTAGATATACTTATAATGCAAATGTGATTTTAGTTTTGACTTAAATCATATCATATCTGTGACATTGTCATATTATTCATACAAACTTACGGAAGCGTGGTGGACTCATAACCCACTAGTCTCAGGATCATAACCTAACTTATAATATGCTCACTTGTTTGTATAAATGATTGATGTTGTGCCGTGCATAAGTGGAAGAAATCTTAATTGTGTGCAAGGTACAACACATAACAATATGACTTATGGTTTTTCTTAGCCGCATGGCAAGCAAACTAATATTCTACTATGACTTATACTGTTGGGAATTATCCATTTCTGACTTAGTACCGTTAGGTATATACTTAGTATTGATAGTTATAGTTAGTACTGACAATACAAAGTGTTAAGTACTGCTCAGACAGTTAGTATCGTTAATATAAAATAGTTAGTACCGTTTAAGAGATATGTATGAGATATTGTAGGAAAAGATATGTATTATCTTTTACGTGTTTTGTAAGCCTGTTAGGGTTTATCCTTGGTCTATAAAAGGAACCCTACGGCATTAGAGAGATGATCATAAAATATATACAACAACAATAGAATATACACAGATCTCATCTCATACAATCATATCTCATAGTTAGTAATCTGTAAGCACTTTAGCAGATTAATAGAAATCATTATTTATTTTTTCATTGTTCTTCTTAATATTATTATGTAGATTCCGCATATACAATAAGTATTCATAGTCAGTGTTTTCTTTTTAGTCAATCTGTATTTATACAAGTTGGCTATCACCCTTAGCAGGCTGCAAAGATCTGTTCAGTTTGGGACTCACAAGTGGTATCAGAGCCTGTGAGAAACTCTGAGTAAGAAGAACCAAAACCAAAACAAAGCTTTTATAAACCTTTACCTTAAACAATCACATCCATGGCAGGAGAAGATGATCAAAACATTAACAACCAACCACCAAATCCACCACCACCAACACAACAAGCCCCTCACACTGTTTCAACCATAAAACTCCCCATTCTGAAGAAAGGTGAATATGATATATGGGCCATGAAAATGGAACATTATTTGGCCCATACAGACTATCCTATCTGGGAAGTTATACAAAATGGAAATGGTCCTGTATCAATCTCCACAGATACACAAGGTCAAATCAAGATTCTGCCTCCTAAATCTGCTGAAGAAATTTTAGCAAGAGAAAGAGAAAGAAAAGCAAGGACCACCTTGCTTATGGCTCTTCCAGAAGATCATTTAGCAAGATTTCACAATATATCTGATGCTAAAGAAATGTGGGATGCCATTAAAACCAGATTTAGTGGAATTGTTGAGAATACAGGGAATAAGGATAAAGAAAATGGTAGAAGAACTGATAAACAGGAGGACTCTAAAGCTTTGGTGACTATTGATGGAAAAGGTGTTAATTGGACCAGTCACTCAAAAGAAGAAAAAGATTATGCTTTGATGGCTTGCAATAGTTCAGGATCAGACACAGAGGTAAAATCTTGTTCTAATAAATGTGTTGCATCATATAATAAACTTAAAAAACTGTATGATGAACAAAGAGCACAACTTAGTGATGCAAGCATAGAAATTCAGGCATATACTCAAGCTTTAAAGAAAGTTGAAGCACAATTAGTTGCTCATCAACAAGGTCAACTTTGGTATGAGCAAAAGATAAAGTTTATGAAAATAGACTTAGATGATAAAACAGATGTCCTTACATACCATAAGAAACTTTTGGCAGAAGCTCAAAAAGAAAAAGAAGATTTAAAAGCTAAAGTAGAAAAATGGCACAACTCTTCTAAAAATCTTAGTCTTTTGCAAAATAGTCAGATGAGTGCTAATGATAAATTTGGGCTTGGGTATGGGGATCACAGATATGATGGCATCTTGAGCTATGAAAATGAAGTTTTACAAAGTGTGTTTATGAATAAGGAAAGTGATTTAGAAAATCAACCTTTGTATGATAGGTTTGTTACAGCAGAAGGAATGCATGTTGTACCCCCACCCATGACAGGGAATTACATGCCATCTGGACCTGATATTGAAATAGATTACTCACAATTTACATATGGTCCAAAACAGTCTCAACCTAGTGAATCTGAAACCCAAACCAGTGAATTTGATACCTGTGAATCTAACATTAGTGTAGAAACACCTGAATTAGTGTCTGAACCAGTTGTTAATGAACCTAATGTAGTATGTCAACCAAAAGTCTGGTCTGATGCTCCTATCATTGAGGAGTATGAGTCAGATAGTGATGATTATTGTGTGTCTAAACCTACAAAAGAACAGGAACAACCTAGTTTTGCTAGTACTAATAAGCAAGTAAAAACTCCTAGGGAAACTGTTAAGAATCAATTCACACATAGTAAAAATCCTAAAGTTGACAAGAAAGGTTTGGGATATGGGTTTACTACAAAAGCATGTTTTGTATGTGGAAGTCTTAGTCATCTTATCAGAGATTGTGATTTCCATGAAAAGAGGATGGCTAAACAAGCTAAGTTAAAAAATAGGATGAGGATGAACTCTAGTCAAAGGGAGATTTGGAAATTTTGGAACAATGTGCAAAGAGTGAATCATAAAAACAAATTTGTTCCTACAACTGTACTAACTAGAACTAGCAAAATTCCAGTTAATACTGCTAGAGCTAGCGGTACTAATAATGTTAGTACTGGTAGGCATAACCTTAACAGACAGGCAGTACCATCAAATGGTGCTAGGAAAGTTAATACTGTTAAGCCTATTGTGAATAATGATAAAGCTAATATTGTTAAGCCTATGGTATCAACTTTTAATAAGCCATTAAATAGAACAACAGCACTTAGAACAAATTTTTCATATTAAAAAGTTAATACTGCTAAGGTAAATGCAGTTAGTACTGTTGGGGGAAAATGAGAAACTATTGTTAAGCCCTCAGCAGGTTGTTCTTGGAGACCAAAAAGGCATTACTGGCAAAAAGTCTCCAAATATAATGGTGGATCAAGACTTAGAAATTGTGCTACTTTCAAAGATCCACTAGGCAGACTCAAGTCCAAAAAGGCTTGGGTCCTTAAGAGAATCTAATCTCTTTTATTTGATGTGTAGGATTATCCACACAGAGCTTTAAAGAACAAAGGAATTGTTGATAGTGGATGTTCCAGGCACATGACTGGAAACAAGGCCTACCTAGCTGAATATCAAGACTTTAATGGTGGCCCTGTTGCTTTTGGAGGAAGTAAAGGAAATTTGAAAACAACTCGGGCGTCGTTGGTGGGGAGCACTTTCGCTTCAACCCATTTTGACAAGTAGTCGACCGCCACGAGTATGTATTTGTTCCCTCGTGAAGACGGGAACGGCCCCATGAAATTGATGCCCCACACATCAAAGATTTCGCAAACTTGGATGGAATTTTAAGGCATTTCATCACGTTGCGAAATTTTTCCTTAACGCTGACAAGTGTCACAGAGGAAGATTGTGGACCAAGTCATGGGCATCTCGGTAAATCGTGGGCCAATAAAATCCTGAGTCAAAAACCTTTTTGGCGGTATAGTTGACACTGTAATGCCCCCCGGTAGGTCCACTATGGCACGCTGTGAGGATGTCAGCAGCTTCTTGGCCTGCAACACACCGCCGGATCAATTGATCCGCACATATTTTGAACAAATATGGGTCGTCCCTGAAAGTAGTGATTAACATCTTGAAAAAATTGTTCTTTTGTGGGACGACATCCCTTCTAATAATGACTTCACCGCGTTGGTAATTGCATAAGCGGTTAAACCAGGGGTAATTGAGTCACACGAAAAGTCACCATATTAAGTGTCTCTAGAGGAAATTTTCATTTACCTCTATTTGGGTTCGAGCACATTCTACATTAAGGATTTTCTAAGTCGGGAAAGATTGATCGGCCGCGAGATTCTCTCGACTTTTGTGTCAATTATTGAATGTGAACTCTGAAGGTGGTGAACCCACCAGAGTAATCTCGCCTTTGAATCTTTTTTAGCAAAAGAGGTTTATTTCAAGGCGGAATGATCCGTATACACTATGCTTTTGTTCAAGATGAGGTAAGACCGGAATTTCTCGAAGGCATACACCACGGCTAACATTTCTTTCTCTGTAGTAGTGTAATGCGATTCTGCCTCGTTCATTGTTTTACTAGCATAATGTATAGGCCTAAAGTGTTTTTCATGACATTGCCCCAAGACTGCACCTATGGCAAAGTCGCTTGCATCGCACATAAGCTCAAAGGGTAAGTCCCAGTCTGGGGCAATCAAGATTAGAGCTTCGGTAAGTTTTTTCTTTAACGTTTCAAAAGATTGAATACATTCATCGGAGAAGATGAACGGAGTTAAGTATTTTTCTCAAGAAAAAGATGAGTCATGGTTCGGGATTTTAGAAAAATCTTAACGAACCGTCGTGGTTAGAAAACCGGCTATGACCCGAGAAAACTTCCGAAAAAAAAAACATTTAACGGTGGTGGGATGAGGTAACTTGGCAATCACATCGACTTTGGCTTTATCAACCTCAATCCTATTTTTGGAAATTTTATGACCAAGGACAATTCCTTCCTTAACCATAAAATGACTCTTTTCCCAATTTAGACAAAGATTGGTGTCTTCGCACCTTTGAAGCATCTTGTCTACACGAGAGAGGCAATTTCTGAATGAATTCCCAAAGACCAAAAAGTCGTCCATGAAGACTTCCATCATTTTTTCGATCATATCATAAAGATAGCCATTATACACCTTTGGAATGTGCCTGGTGCATTGCATAAGCCGAAAGACATGCGACGATAGGCGAACGTTCTGTAAGGACACATGAATGTTGTCTTTTCTTGATCATGAGGGTCGATGGGAATTTGAAAGTAACCCGATAAATCATCGAGAAAACAATAGTACTCGTTTCCCGCTGTGGAAAGTGGTCTTTACGGGTGACTTCATTTAACTTTCGGTAGTCAATGCATACACGCCATCCCGTAACCAATCGAGTCAGAATTAAGTCATTTTCATCATTTTCAACAATGGTAAAGCCACTTTTTTTCGATACGCAATGTAAGGGGCTCACCCAAGGACTATCCGAGATCGGGTAAATTAATCCGGCGTCAAGAAGTTTTTCAACCTCCTTTTTTATGACATCGTGGATTTTAGGATTCACCCGTCTTTGGTGTTGGACCGCCGGTTTGTAGTCCTCTTCCATAAGAATCTCGTGAGAATAAATTTCCGGGTTAATACCGTTAATGTCGGAGAGTTTCCAAGCGATGGCTCGCTTGTGTGACATTAAAACCTTTATGAGAGCGGCTTTTTCCTCGACACTTAAGTCTTTAGCAATTATGACGGGCAATTTGTCGTCACCTTCTAAAAATGAGTACTCAAGATGAGGAGGTAAGTCCTTGAGTTCGACCTCAGGAGGTTTATAAATTGAAGATTTATCATTTTTAGCTTCACAAACTTTAAATTCTTTTCGAATTTTAGGCAAATAATTTCCTTGAGTGGGAGGGGGTAATGATGGATCATCATTGAGAAATGCATCAAGAAGAAGAATGTCTCCCTCCGAGTCATAATAAGAGTGATCAACTTTCGATGAAGTTGGATCATCTTCGAGAGCTAGGAAAGCGTCGACTTCCTCGTGAAGAAAATCATAATCCCCGAAGGGAGTGAGGGTCGGAGAAGAGGTAGAAACGATCGGGTCATAATAAGGAGTGGGATTGCCACTCACGATCACATCGGAGAAACCGAGAACTTCTTGAGAATACTCCTTACAAGCCATATCAATGACGTCGATTCGGTTAACCAAATTATCATCATAATTAGAGGAGTATCCTGAAGTTTGATCAAGATTGTAGCAATTTCACGTATATATAATATATCAAAGTATTTATAGAAATATACAAATAATCCTTGAGGACAAAGATTAAATGCAATTTAAACACAAAAATATATAATATAACACGTTTATTAACCGGTAAGTGATTACCGGGTCGTATCCCAAAGAAATGTGAATTGATACCCTCGATTCAGCTTGGACAATGATTTGAATGATTTTCAACTTTTTGAATGATTTTCTACGACTAAAAACAATTAAAACAATTAAAAGCAAGAAAAATAACTAAACACGCGGACGAAAAACGGAAATGACAAAATAAACCCTAATTAGCACCTTAACCTAGAATTTGAATTTTTAATCTAATTCTATGAGTAAAAATAAAGGGATTTGCAAAATTTGAAAGCTTAACGATAAAATTTGAAAGAAATCACAAAAACGAATAACGGGAATTGAAAACCGAGCCCTAAAAGCTAAATTGCTCAAAAATAAACTTACGAGAGTCAAACTAATTTTCCTACGAACTTAATGATAAAAGAAAATTTTCTAAAAAAGATTTATATTTTTTTGATTATTTTTCTATTTTTTATGATTTTTTGAAGTTTTTAATGAAAATAAATGATTAAAAATACTAAACTAACTCTAAAAATTCTAGAAAAATGACAGAAAATAGCTTAAACTATTTAAATCCTAGGAAAAATAAGTCCGAGATCACAGCTTATTAAATAAGCCGTGAAATAAGTTGTGACAGCTTTATAAGGCTTATAGGCCAAAATGCATATAAATAATAAAGTGTGCAAGGGTCTTATGAAAAAGACCCAAGGGCACAGCGGTAAGGAGTGGGGTGTGTGTGTGTTTAAAAGGTTGAGGTGTTGAGGTCGGGGGTTCGAGTCTTGCTCACCCCCGACTTCCACTTCCTTTTTTTTTGTTTTTTGGTTTTTATAAAAAACTTAAAGAAGAAAAGTTATAGAGGACACCTTTTTAAGCAACTTTAATAAAGATACTATAAGCTGAAACTCAAAAATAAGCTCTTAAAGAGCTTATGAAAAAGCTGTTTTCAGTAAGTGAGCTTTTGAGCTCTAAAAGGCTATGATTCACTAAAAGGCTTGCACACAATTCATTATAAGCTCAATTTTAAAAACAAAAGCTGTTTAAGAAAGCTTATGATGTGGAGAATCTACTTTTGATAAGCTAATAATCCAAATAACACATTTAACTATCTAAATTCTATGATCTAGGAGGCAAACTCAGCAAAGAAAACTTAAAGCTTAAAAACTTAATAAGCTAAAAACCTCAATAAGCTATTTCAGATTCTAAGCTTTTGAATACTTATCTATCTACTTATAAACTATTAATCCAAATCATAAAAACAAATTCTAAAAGCTAGAAATCAAAATTTAAAAGCTAGTGTTCTAGTTAATACTGTTTTTTGGCTTTTTGAGATTTTTGATGAACTTTTAAGGCTAAATTAATCCTAAGTAATAAGCTAGAAATTGAAAACAAGTTTTAAACTATCTTATCCTATATCTAAACTAAAAGCTTATTCAATTTTAAAACCTAAAACCTAATTAAACTAGCTTAAAAGCAAATGAAAAGGGACAACAGTAGTAACTGCTGTTACTACTGCTGATGCAATTTGCAAAGGTGCAAAACACAAATGCAGGTGACCAAGTATGTCAAACCTGCATTAGACACACTCAATGAGTGTGTTTAAACACTACACAAACAAGATCCAAGCTCAATGAGGCTTGGATCAAAATTTTAACAAGCAAAGGAAATGAAAAAGTCCCCTGGTGCAGGAACAAAGATATTAAGCTTGAACTTTTTATATTTTGAAATCTAACTTAAGAAAACAACTAAACTATTCATTTTAAACTAAATCAAAACTAGATCAAAAGCTTATATCAAATTCCTTTGACTATTTGAGGTCAAACTGTCTTAATCCAAACACTCCTTTAACTATGGCAGATTTCAATTTAGCTTATAATTCTAAAATCTAGTTGATGAAACCTTAATACCAGATAGCTAGTAGCTTATAACTAACCTAGTGAGCTTATTTAAACAACTAGAAAAGCTAGAGGCTAAGATCTAATAATTATGCTAACTATTTTTGGTTTTTTAATGATTTTTAGGACATAAATTGCAACACTAAAATCTAAACTATATTAACTAAAACTAGATGATCAATTAAGACTGATGAGCATATAAGATGATAATAAGCTCATATAAGCTAAATAGAAAGTATAATAAGCACTTGATAAGCAAGCAAGCATATGTATAAACTAGAATTTAAAGATAGAGGAGAACTTACAGGAACCTTAGCAAAACAAAGGTGAAATTAAGCTCAAATGAGCATCAACAGCTCTAGCTTATCCTTATGGATAAGCTAGTAAAGTCCTTGGAAGCTCTTCCATAGCTAGCTTCCCTTCCATAAGTCCACAGTCAATAAGCAAGGGTTCTTAAGTTGAATTTAGAGTTTGAGTTGATTAAGTGACTATTTAAGCTCAATCACAAGCTTAAAGACTTGTGAGAGCTTTAATGAGCTTGTGTGAGTAGCTTGTGACAAAAGTGAACAAAAACATTGAGATTTATAAGAGCTTATGATAATTTATTTAGAGAAACTAGATTTCATTGACTGAAAAAAAAACTTGATTACATTATACGGAAAAAGAAGGTTACAAAAGTTTAAATGAACATTATAATAAGCTAACACTACAAGCTAAATTTAAGCTAAAATCTAAAACTACACTAGATATCCTGTGTGTGTGAGAGTATGCTCGTATTTATAGCCACCAGGGAAGCTTCTAGGCTCCAAAGTTTGTTAGATCCTCCTCCAATCATTGGCCCTTGATTCCTCTAATCATTGAGTACTCACTTACAACCATTGGATCACTTATGAGCTCACACGGATTGCCAGCGTGGCAATCCGTGAGTCAGACCCATTATGTTACTTATGAGAGTACTTCTAGTGCAAAATCCCACATTCCCTTATGCTTTCTTCATGCCGACGTGTCATTCCTTTGATGGAATTGACCAATGAGGGCTCATGAATGATGTTTAACTCTGCCACCATGTACTTGACCCCTTGAATTGTCTTTTCTGCCCCTTAATTGTGAAAAGCCCTATGATTTTAACTGGTGGTGAAAGGGTAGAAGATGGATGAATAGTAAAAACATACTTTCACGCCATTTTCTTATAAAGGTGCGTTTGAGTTTGTTTGACCCGGGCTCATTTCTCTTTGACTTCGGGCTTGGGCCAGGTGAATTGAATTGGGCCCAGGCTTTGGATTGGTTTTATTATAGAAAGATAACGGTCGTTATCTTTTATTAATAAAAAGATAACGACTGTTAGGGCATTTAGGGTTTGTTTTGTAATTTGGTTTAATAATGAGGGACTGATTTGTAATCTTTATATTTGTCTTTTTTTGAGTTTGACCATTTGCTTGTTGCCAAAAAGATTTACTGTAAATTAGACAGGGGTTTGACTTGAAGTGACTTTTTGACTTTGATAGCTTCCTCTCGGCTTTTTGTGTGCTCTTCCGCTCTTGTGCTTGTGTTTGCCCGGTTTTAACCGTTTTTCTTGTAGATTTTGCTTTATCCGTACCTGCATATACAAAACACAAAAATAAGCATAACTTTGCCATTTTTATTATGTTTTTGGTCTTTATTGGGTTTATTTTGATATAAAATAGATATGTGTTTTCACACATATCAAACCACTTATAAGCAACCGAAAACAGTAACAAGGAATTTAAACAAACCAAAAGCACTTAAACGACTTATGAATAAACACATAAGCTCATGAAAACTAGATCTAGCAATATAGGCTCATGTTAATACGAATAAGCTATTTAAAAGCTTATTATATTAGATAACAAGAGCTTCTAATAATACTAAAATGATTTAAGCACGACAATAAGCTATATCTGAGCTTATTGTAGCTTATTACAAACAAACTTGTTTAAAAACATAAAAGATGAAATCGAATAAGCTTAAAAGAGCTCATAGGAGACAATCTAAAGATTTTTAAGATGTTTTGAAAGAATAAGCTGAGATAATAAGCTGAAGAAAATAGCTTATTTAATACGCTAAAATGTTAACAAAAGAACCAATCGAATAAGCAACCATAATAAGCTAGCCATTAATTTCCAATAAGCTCAAACCATTCATGATACAATACTTCAATAAGCTGAACATTCAAACTAGATACAATAAGCAGAAATTCGAAATAAGCAAATCCTAAACAAAAATAAGCTAAGAAACTAAAGTGAAAACTAAAAAATAAATTTCCTAATAACCAAAATAGAGGGGTGGCGAGTGGATTTTATAGGAGCAAAGGGGGGTGAAATTGTAAATTCCCTCCAATCATTAGGGAATTATCAACCAATCATTGGGCTTGGAGTGTGTGACCTCGGATAGCCTCGAAAAATAAAGAAATCCAGCCGGTGAGCTTGTGACACGTGGCCTTTATCTTTGCTTCATTCATACATGTCACTTCCATCCGGTTGATCATTTGTAAATTGTGTTTGAAATGCAAATTTTGAGTTGTATTATTTCCTTTCCACATGTCCGAATTTCATTTGCTCACCCATTATAAATGCGCTGGCACGTGACCAACTATGAATTATTTAACGTGCATGTGACAATGACGTCACCTGACGTGACTCCACATTTTAATTCATTTTTCCTGTCTTGATTTTACCTTTACTAGTGATTTTACCTCCTTTGGGATCTCCTCCAAAGGCAACATATCCACCATCAATGTCTTCATAATCAGAAAGATAGGACATGTTTCTAGTCATGTGCCTAGAGCATCCACTGTCAATAACTCCTTTCTCCTGCAACTCAAGTTGTGGATTGCCCTACACAACAATAAGAAAATCAGACTCTCTTGGGGACCCAAGCCATTACAGACTTGGATCTGCCTTGTGCATCAACATAGTTAAATCTTTTAAAGTTCATTGATGCACCATTATGTCTGGAGACATGGTATAAAACTTTTTGCTTTGGTCTCTAAACCCAACATGCTGAGGCCTTAACAACATTAGCCTTATTTCCCTTATTATCACTTACTACTGCTTTTGGCCCAAAAGTAGTAACATTTCCCTTAACAGTATTAACTCTTTCATTGAAATTACTGTTCTTATTTGTTGTAAACTTGTTAAAGGGTCTTCTAACATGTGAATGTGCTCTATTAAAAACATTTGATGCTGGCCTTGCATAGTTTACTGTTGGTCTTGGGTAGGCAGTATTAATTAGTCTGGCAGTATTAACTAATACTGCTGCTCTTGAAGAGTTTTGCCCAGCAGTATTAAGTGTTTTAAGGCCAAATTTGATTAAGACTGCTCTTGGAACAAAATTTCTTTTTGGATGAGGGTGAGTCATTCTTTAAAAATTTTGGTGATTCACCCTTTTAGCATTATTCCATACAAGTTTTTCTGCCATTTTCTTTTCATTGAAATCACAATCTTTAATTAAATGGTTAAAACTGTCACATACATAGCAAGCTTTATTTTTAAACTCAAAATTACTTCTTAATTTCCGAGTCATCAAATTATTCTAGTTTCTCTGGTTACCTCTAGGAGTTTGACTGTTTTTCCTAGGGTATTTAGCTTGCTTATTGTTCTCTACCTTCTTAACAGACTCCCTAGGTGATTTGACGTACTTATTAGATCTAACAAATTCTACTTTAGTAAAACTAGATTTTCTCTGTTTAGACTTAGGCTTAGTCTCATTCTCATCCTCACTGTCAGATATCTAATCTTCAATAAGTGGTTCACTAATAGACTTAGGTTTGGACTTACTAGTCTTAGCTTTACTTGTTGCAATATCAGGTACACTAGTTACTGACTCACTAAAAACATATTCATCCCCATCAGCAAGTACCAAATCAGGTTTAGGGGGCATGAAGTTCCTAGTATAGGGAGGGGGAACACCATGATACCCTTCACTTGTTTTGTACTTATCATTCTCCTGACTATCAAACACTTGACTATCATACCCCACACCAGTCTTGACTTACTTGAATATCTAAAAGTTTGCTTAGATTCTTAGATGAATTTTTAAACTTTTCTAAGGTAAGTTTTAAATCATCTCTTTCTTTTTCAGCTTTTTCAAATTTCTTTCTAAGCTTTGTTAGTGCATTATCTCTCAACAAAATATCAAGTTTTAAAATTTTAATGTCTTCTTCGAAAACAGCCTCATTCTTTTTATACACATCTAGTCTAGCTTCTATAGATTCTAGACCTGCTTTATAAGCTCCTACATTTAATTGAGACTTATTAAAATCTTTTGTCGGATTATCATAATGTTCTTTGAGAGTTTCAAAAGATTTTAAACATGCTTTAGAACAAGTTGATACCTTAGTGTCTAAGTTTAAAGAACTTGAAGAACCTGAAGAAGTATAAGCCATAAGTGCAAAATTAGTAGGTTCTTCTTCAGCATGGTCACTCCAATCATAGCCAAAGCCATCACACTGAAATACTAAAGCATTTGAAGTAGTTTCCTCAATTGGCACAGTCCTTCTCGTTATCTCCCTGTTTTTGTTGTCTTGCTGCTTAGGAGCCCTACACTCCCTAGCAAAGTGACATCTTCTATGGAAATTATAGCATTCCACCTTTGTCTTGTCAAAGCCAATGATATCAGTCCCATTAACACCTAGATTCCTTCCTATCTTCTTGAGAAATCTCCTTGCTCTCATTGTCAGCATTGCCATCTGCCACTTCAAGTCCATCTCCTCTAGATCATCAGGATCAATTTGCTTTAGGTCATCATTGTCTAATTATGAACTATTAGCCCGACTAGAAAAGAAGGAGTAGATCACTGCATCACTCAGACTATCAACATTTGGTAAAGCAGAAGCATTAGTCTTGGAGTTAGCAGCAGAAACACCATGAGCAGTCTTAACTACTTCATTGGTGCTGTCAGTGATATTGGAAGACACGAAAGCTATGTTTTATGTGTTTTGGCTTGTGCTAGATGACCACATGACTTCAGCTTTATAAATCTTCAAATTGTTGTACAAGTCATCTATGCTTAGAGTTTCTAAATCTGGTTTGTTTCTCCAAATCAGGGTATGAGTCTTCCACTCATATGGCAGACTTCTTACTAACTTCAGATTCAAATCTTCTTAAGAAATAGTTTCTCCATAGATCTCTAGCTGACTGATAAGCTTTTGCAGCCTATCATAAATCTAATCAAGTCCTTTTGAGCTCTTTCTATTGAAATTCTCATACTGCTATTTAAGAAGTATCTTATGTACTTTCTTTGACTCCTTATTACCTCCAAACCTCTTCTCTATAGCTTCCATCAGAGACTTGGCACTTTTGTAGGAGTTAAACTTTAGTTGATGTTCATTTGGAAGAGCCATCAACAGAGTACCTCTTGCTTTTAACTTATTCTTCCTTGCTAGCTTCTGATCTGCAGTAGTAGGAGGTACTGCTGTCTCAACACCATCAACAGTCCTTGTTGGTAGAGGTGAGTTACCATTTAAGATTACTTCCCAAAGAGCATAATCAGTCATTAAAAAGTAATGTTCAATCCTCATTTTCTAAAGATCAAATTCATTTGGATTGAGTACTGGAAGTTTTACAGCAGCAACCACTTGTGCAGGTACTGACTCCATGTTTTCACAAACAAATAGATCTGGTATGTGTAGATTATTCCTTCTTATTCAAAGTTTCTTAACAAGCTCTGATACCACTTGTTGATCCTACTTGAATAGATCTTGCTTAGCTTATAAAAGGCTTAGTTGTATTGAATAAATCCAAGACAACTATGGTAGAAACTTTGATTGAATATATCAAAGACTATGCGGAATCTAGTCTATGATACTAAGAAGAATAAGCAATAAAATAGTAACAAACAAGATTGTATAATACCAAACTTTAAGCCTCAATATATTGATACGAACACTCTTGATAGTGTTAGGGTTATACAAAACCTTGAAGCTATAACAAAATGATTTGAGATATATGTAAACTACATGCCCTGAGGTCTCCTTTTATACACCAAGGAATCCTAATGGGCTTACAACGCATTTTCTATACATACATATATTTTCCTAAAATATCTCATACATATCACTTTAGCAGTACTAAAACAAACTAACAGTACTAACTAAACTCTAACTGCTATTGATCCATAAATGTAACGCCCTCGGATATTCAAACATTCCGCTGCGTGCTCAGATTTGAGGGTGTTACAGAAAAGCGGTACAAGCCAAATGATAGAAAACTTTATTAGCCATATTAAATCCGGTTCAATGCTGGTTTATTTGTTTTAGTATAATGATTTACTTATCTCGAAGCGGCATATCATTATTAAGACTTAAGCGGGACATCATCCTAAGACCTAGACAAAATTAATCCTGTCATAATTAATGCATCCGCATAAAGCATCCTTTAGTTTTGGCAGTGGTGATCCTGTTAAAACCCTAGCCCAACGGGACTTTACCCACTTATCGTTTGATGGTGTTTTATATACTGGTAGTCCACTATTCCAATCTTTATCAATTAATTAAGAGCATGATTGCTGAAATATAAACGGGTCACCTACCAGTCTAACTAAGCTCATAATTAAAAAACAAAGACAGAACGTTATTTGTGATCCTATTGGTCTAGACATATGAAACACGATATAGAGAGCTATCCCGGTATCTAGATTACTTGGTCCGTAACACTAGACCCAGTTGAATGATAGGTCGCATATTTAAACACATAAACAAGTATGAGGTGATAAACATAATTAAACAATCAACGATAAATTAAGAAATCAATTTTAAAACAAACCAAACATTGAACTTTCATTAAGATGGCTAATACCCGAGGGTAATACCCCAAAACCATTGTAATTATACAAGCGTAATCAAACAACTGAAATCAAACGATTAAGAGAGTAAAAATTACATGATGTCTTCTATGGATTCGTGATCAATGCTTGAACTTTATGGCTGATCTTCTCTTCTAAAATTCGTCTCTGATGAGTATGGTATAAAGATTATGATATTGCACACTGAAAACTCATTTTTGAGTCTTTTATTTATAGTTGCTGAAAAATAATCGATACGCCGTATCCAGATAGGTCGATACGGTGTATTGGGCTGGATTCCTTAGAGTGCGTGCTACGTTCGTAATAAATGTTTGATATCATTCCCAATTTACTTGATTTACTGTATCTTTGAAAAGTTATCTTCATGGATACGGCGTATGTAGATAGCATGGATACGCCGTATTGGGAATTGGTCAAACGCGTTTTCTTGTGAAGTCTTGGTGCTGATATGCCGTATCTCTTTAGTTGGATACGACGTATTGGTGAATTTTTAGAAATCTTCAAATGTCTTCGTTTTAGCTCTAATTTATGCGCCTTTTAGCTTATCTTCACAAAACACTCCTAAATTACTGCATTTATCAACTTTAAAGCAATTACGTAACAAATAATGCAATAATTATACAAAAGTGGGCAAAATAGATGGGATAAATGATATAATAAAGTGACGTTATTTGATGTCATCAAGCATTCCACGAATTTGAGGTACCAATCCGTTTATATACCTTCTGATGCGCTTCGACTTAGGAGTTACCAAGTGTGGGACTAGTTTGGCCAACTCATGGAACTGATCAGTGTTCCCCTCATGATTAGCGCCAACCATAGTATGATTCCAAAATTCACTCTCTAACTTCTCCATTTTGTTACTTGGACAAAACTCTTCCACAAGAAACGCCTTGAACTCAACCCATGTCATTGCTACAGCCGCTTTACGACCCCTTTCCTAAACCAGAGTGTTCCACCAAGTCAAGGCCTTATTTATGAACGAACTTGCAGCATACTTCATCTTTTGATTTTTTGCACATCCACTATTGTCTATCACATACTCCATTTTCTCAATCCATTGGGTAAGTGCTATCGCACCTCCTTTTCCATCATAGTCTCAGGGATTACAAGCCAAGAACGTCTTGTAAGAACATCCATTGTTCCTACTATTCCCATTATTTGCATTGTTGTCGTTGTTGTTTTTGTTATTGTTCATGTTGTTGGTCACTTGCGTGACAATCTAAGAGATGATGTTTTGCATCTGCTGCGCTATGATAGCAACAATGTCGGGGTTTTTGTCGTTTTCGAAATTGCTTTGTCAGTTTGGAGCCATTTTTATAAAATAAAATTTATATACATTAAACGATATAATAAGGATTTCCAATCCCATAACCTTATCATACTCTACAAATTACCATATACATATAGCGTGTCAACATAAATCCATGTAATCATTAAACGATATAAAAAGGATTTCCAATCCCATAACCTTATCATACTCTACAAATTACCATATACATATAGCTTGTCAACATAAATCCATGTAATCATACTTGCAAGTACACTTGTGTTGTGGCGCATGTATAATTATGTTGGCCACTATAATTATAGATGTCCCCTTTCACAAGTGTACTCCCTCCTATGATGACACTTCTTAAGGTTAACACACCACATAATACATAATTCAAATCATTCAACTCATCACACGCGGAAATAATCCAGCAAATACTTAAGTCATGATATTAAAATACTTGAAAATCCAAAAGTCGAAAGTAAACATTCCTAAACATGGCTCAAACCATAGAAAAACAAACTAAATTTTTCAAAACATGAAACGAGATGGATAGTCGGGTAACATATAGGTAGGAATAGCTAAGATGAATCTGGTTTGGGTCGAATCTCACTCTCACAAGTATCTTCCATTTCTTTTCACTTAGGTTCACTCCTTGCTTTGGACTCGAGATCTGATTCCACTTCATTGTCGGATGCTGCATAACCTGAAGACTCGGAGTTTGACCCCATTTATGACGCCTCCTTTGATCCCTTGTTTTTTTACTATTCCTTTTCCTTTTCTTCCTCCTCTTCTCCCACTTCTTCTTCCTTTTTTTCCTTAGATGATGTATATCTAAGGAATTTAGAGATTGTGCCATCTTTTGAAATCATTCTCATTTCCTTCTCCATGATCCATTTTCCTTCTAATTTTCTCATAATCAACTTTTCTTGAACTCGGCACGGATACAGATCAATGGGTATTCGGCATTTGCGGTACGTCCATTTTATTCTAAGCCCCGTCTCTGGGTCCTTATAGCGCTTAAGTCCAGTTGGGACAACGATTCCCCAATGAAATTTCTTACGGGTAGGGGAAGACATGACTAAAATAATAAGGAAATTATATATATTATATTAGATAATAGTTAAAAAATAGAATAATTAAAGCTTTTGGATAGGCGAGAAAATATAATACTTACGTAATTAAACACTTAAATCATATAATGCAGCTCTATGAAAGACTCCTAGGTTATAGTCTAGGTTTAACCACCTACTTCTCTTTAACCATTGGCTCTGATACCAATCTGTCACACCCCGCCAAGGCGGAAACACGAGGCGTAACGTCATGGGTGTCATCACAACACAATGGTGTCAACAATAGAGAGAACTACAATGCATTAAACAAAACAAAAATGGACACAAAGTGTCATAACAATACCTAACACAAGAAAAAGGGGTCTTGTATTGAGGTAAAAGAGTCATGCCAATACAAAGACATAAACGAAAATATCTCAAGACCAAATCATTCAATCAACATTCAAAGAATTAATTCAAACAAAATACGATATGAAAACTAGGAGATAAACTCCGCATGCAAGCCTACGGTCTCACTAGCCAAGCTTCCTAACTTCACTTTCCTCAAGATGCTCACCTGAAAATGATGCTTAAAACGTCAACAAATATGTTAGTGCGAGTCATAGGTTTTAGACACATAATTATACTCGTTTCACTATGATTAACAAAACAAGGTAGGACAATAATGAATTATCATGACGCTATGCTAGCATGTAACAAAATCAAATCAACACATTCACACACTGGGTAGGCGTACCCATCTGATCCCATGGTACCATAACTAACACTGAGTAGGCGTACTCTTCTGATCCCAAATTGATACCATAAGTATCACTGAGTAGGCGTACTCATCCGATCCCAATCAATATCACAAACCACACTAAGTAGGCGTACTCATCCGATCCTAATCAATACCAACATGTAACACATAGTCATATAATAGTCATGTAATGTCCATACGTAATTAAAACACATAATCACAGCAATAAAACATTTCTAAACATTTGCATCATTTCTATCCCAATATAAAAATAGAAAAATAGGACTATGAAACTCACCTGATACACAACTACTTTACAAATTCCTCGCAATCAACTAAACATAAATAAAACACATGTTACACGCGATTAGGCTAAATGCCCAAGATGATGTAACTATCAATTAATGGACTACTATGTCTATATTATGATTATAAACCCCTTTACCATACTTCCCATACCTTACTTATATCCTAATACCCTTAAGCCATTTATTTGAGTTTTCTAGCTTTTCGACAGAATTTTGTAGTCACTTTATGAATACAAATAAAATACTAAATTATCAAATTGACTTTCCCTACTGCATTCCCTACCTTCCCAATGAGTTATGAACTACTGTAATTTTTTAGAAAAAATAATATTGAGCTGAACTATTTTATAAAATTATCAACATCACAAAGTACTCAAATTCGGATCTGATTCGACTATCAAAAAGTTTAGCTTGATCAGACCCATTTAAACACTTAGGAAAATTCTATAAAAAAAACTAGAAAATCATAAACACCATGAAATTGCTACTGTAACAATCCCATCAATTAAAAAAGACATTTTGATATGGTTTTTGACCTCTCAAACATAACCCAGAATTTGCCCCAAAAACTCAGATTTGACAATGAATCTTGTAAAATTATTTTGACTGACCTTCACTCACTTTTAATTCATGAAACCAATGGTGTTGGAAATTAGACTCTCTGTAGATAATTTTAGGCTCAAGAAAATCAATAAAAGTTATACGTATGACCAAGTTATGACCGTCGCAAGATGACCTAAAAATTTGCCCAGTTTTAATTTCGAATTTAACAACAACTAAACCTAACCAAACTCATCCAAACACTATTAATTACATCCTAATTGATTGTTAATGATCATTTTAACATGTTTACTGAATTTTAATGAAACTCTAATTCCACCAATTAATGTTACTAATATAAGAAGAATTAAACAAGAACGGGATTGAAGAAATTACCTAAAACCTTTAACCGATTATACTTAAATCAACACACTTGATTCTAGATCAAAAAATATATTTTTTTTCTCTTCTTGGGGATTTGGCCGATCAAAAGGAACAAGGGGGAGAGGACCAAATTTTGTATTTATAGGTTATACCTAATTCCTAATCTTTATCTAATACTAATTTGTTTTATACTTAAACTCTTTTTTTACTTTTTCCTTTTTTTTCTCCAATTATTCACCGAATAACATGATAACGCATACAAATCATGCTATCATTCCCATAGTCACAAAATGTGAACGAAATGAAATAGCTACCAAAACCACAACTCAATCACAATAAGATGATCACGCATCACAGATTGATATCAAATACTCATATTATGTCACATAAGCACTCAATTATAAGACATATAGATACTTTAGTCAACTCTAACGGTTTGACTAACCTGCTCAAGTCACGGTTGTCACATGAGATAACACAAAGCCTCCTTGGTTTGATGTTGCTACCATTGAATGTACCCAGAAAATACACATTAATTGTACATTCCTTTAGCATTCAAGAGAGATGTCATGATGTATGATGAAAACGTTTTTATTTTTTGGATTAAGCAATGCAGGAAAATTTTGTTTTGAAAATGTCCTAGTTTGTGAGAATGTTTTTAGCGAAAAATGATTTCGTGATTTTTATGAGATAAGATTTTCATGATGCAAGTACATATAGTAGATATACATGTAGAGTACTTATAGTAAGATGCATGAAAGTTCTTGAAAGTTTTGAGTGTATGAAATAGAAGCCTAGACTCGGAGAGAAAGAGATGAGATACATACCTTTGTGTAATTTAGGCGTTTGGTTCCATGAGGTCGAGACCTAATCTTAGAAGGTTGAAGGGTCCTCGTTTGAGACGTTTAGTTAAGATATCAGCAATGTTGTCTTCAGAGGAGACCTTCTCAATTGAAATGTTCCCCTTTTGGACATTGTCACGAAAGAAGTGATGTCGGATTTCTATATGTTTGGTACGAGAATGGAGAACGAAGTTTTTACTAAGGTCGATGGCACCTTTATTGTTATAAAGGACGTGTATGTCATCTAATTTTATGTTACGGTCTTCTAGGGTTTGTTTCATCCATAATGCATGTTGGCAAGCATTTCTGACGGAGACGTATTCGGCTTTGGTGGTGGAAATAGCTAGGGCGGTTTGCTTATTGGAGAACCACAATGTGAGGAAACATCCTATGAATGTGCACACACCGCTTGTGCTTTTGTGATCGACATAGTCTCCCGCATGATCGGAGTCGGCGTAACCAATGGTTTCTACACTCGTTCCTTTCGGATACCATAAACATGATGTCCGACCGACTAGCCGTTAGGTAGAGAAGACTACCAATCATGCCACGATACTTTGTGTTGTCAACCGGTTCCTCGTCTTCATCCCTGGTGAGTTTTGTTTCGGATGACATATGAGTTTTGATTGGTTTGGAGTCTTCTAGACTAAATTTCTTAAGCATTTCTTTGATGTATTTGGATTGGTTGAAAAATGTGCCATCTTCTAGTTGTTTGATTTGTAAACCGAGGAAGAAATTCAATTCACCCATCATGCTCATTTTAAACTCGTCGTGTATGATTTTGAAAAATCATCACAAAGGTCTTGACAAGTTGATCCGAAGATGATGTCGTCCATATAAATTTGGATAATGATGATATGTGAATCCCTTTTCTTGGTAAACAGAGTGTTGTAAACCAAGCCCATGGTGTACATATGGTCAAGGAGAAAGGCCTTGAGTTTATCGTACCAAGCTTTGGGTGCTTGTTTAAGACCATCTGAATTTAGTAATACGGAATACTTTGTGGCTTATAAAAACAAGTTTATGACTCCATTTTTCCAACCATAACCGGTTTGAACCTTTTTTGGTTCGTAACCGGGTTCAAAATCATTATGTTTAATCTCCAAACCATCAAACTTTTATTATTTTTTGTTTGTAAACTATAAACTTTTTTTATCACTACAATTATTTACCGCTAGGAATTCCCGCCGCTATGCGCGGGTACTCGTCTAGTCTAATACTAATTTGTTTCATACTTAAACTCTTTTTTCCTTTTCCTCTTTTTTTTCTTTTCTACAACCGACCCCTTATATATATATCTGTGTGAATAGTATAAAGTATGTGTATATATATATGGTATATGTGTGTAGATATATATATGTTATATCAATATATGTATATATATATTATATTATATATAGGGAGGATATTATAATATATATAATATATATATATATATAATATATATAAATAATACATATGATATATATAAATAATGTGTGTATATATATATATATATGTATGTGTATATATATATATATGTATATGTATATATATACATATATATATACATATATATATATATATATATATATATATATATATATATATATATATATATATATATATATATATATATATATGTATATATATATATATATATATATGTATATATATATATATGTATATAACCTATATATATATATATTATATTATATATATGTATAAATTTTTTTTTCTTTTTCCTTTTTTTTCTCTTCTACAACCGCCCCCTATATATATATATACTATATATACTATTGTTTTTATTTTTTAAAATTATTATTAAATGTATAATTACCCTTATTTTGTTATTTTTATAAAAACTCTTTATTAATTTAGTAAACCTTTTAAATAAAAACTAGTTATAAACTTACTATTTATAAATTTCATTTCATATATTACTTTCCTAATTTAGAAAGACTAATGCTTAACTAATTTAAATACTAGACTTAATTCATTCCTAGGAATACACTATATTCTCTTTACGCTCATACTATAATTATTCACCAAATAACACGACAACGCATAAAATTATGCTATCATTTCTATTGTCACAAAATGTGAACGAAATGAAATAGCTACCAAAACCACAACTCAATCACAATAAGATGAACACTCATCACGGATTGATATCAAATACTCATATAAGGTCACATAAGCACTCAATTATAACACATATAAATACTTTAGTCAACTCTAACGGTTTGACTAACTTGCTCAAGTCACGATTGTCACAGTGGGTATAAAGATGACGGTCCCTGATTTATGGGTGACAGTCCCATATCAATCTGGGACAGTCCTCCCTTTCAGGGGACCAACCCTTGTTGGACGCTCCCTTTTTTGTCATTTTCTAGGAAATGTTTTCTGGTTCAGGTTGTATTTGTTTTAAGGGGGAAACATGATTTTAAATGTCTACCTGAATAAAACATTTATTTTAATTACAAAAATATTTTGTCTAATTTATTTTTGTAAAAAAGGTTTTGTTACATTTGTAAAAATTTAAAGTTTAAGAAAAAAAATATTTCTTTGATCATTTAACAAGTTAAGTATTTGTTTGTTCATACCTTAAGTGATTGATGTCGAAATAGAAATTTATGACTTATAACTTGTTTACGTTTATTTTACGTAGAATGTTTTTACATTTTGTGATTATCAAAACGTAGAGAAGTCAAAAAAATATAAATAATGTTTCTAGACATTATTTGTATTAACATGATGAACTAAGGGCTAAGTTCTTGAGGATTCTTGATGGAGTTATTTTGGTGGTTTCTTGGGAGTTCTTTGTGTTTATACGTGTTCAAGGTATCAAATGATGGTGTTCTTGAGACTTGGCTAAATTTTTGAAGTGGTGGTGGTGTGGCCGATCATAAAAGAGTAGAGAGAGGAGAGTTTTTCAAAAACTTTGTGTGTGATATGAGAGAAATGTGGGTGAGTGATAGGTGTAAAAGTGTTTGCTTGAGTGTTTTAAGGAAAAAGAGTGATATTGTGTGTAAGAGTGAAAAAGTACAAGCAACAACATCTATTGGCCATGGGGGGCCGGTTCCAAGGGACTAAGGGGGGAACGGGTTTCTTATTATTTTTTTTCTTGTAAAACTTTGTGTATAATGTAGTGTATAAATTATAAGTTTAAATGATAAAATGTGTAAGCATTAAGTGTGTACTAGTTAAATGTATACATAAGTTATAAATGTAACTTTTAATAAGGAAAGTACAAGTTAGTTGAACTAACTTTTCCGAGGGCATTGACACTAACTTAACGCGACTTGAGCATATCGTTGACCGTTAAAGACGTTAACTAGGATCGTAGGTCGAAGGCATGTTCGTAAACTAGGGTTCTTAAGAAAATGAACTTGTAGCACATAAAATGATGTGACCATATAAAGACTGACTCAACTAATATTTAGATGTGAGTCAAAGATGTCACGTTTTTGCCGTCAGTCATTGAACTAAAAATAGAAGTTGTCACAGTATCCCCCTTTTAAAGAGAATTTCGTCCTAAAATTTAGTTTGTTTGTTCTAAGATGTAGCGCTCGCGAACAGCTGCAGGTACTTGCGCTTCATTTCTTCTTTGCATTCCCAAGTGTATTCCGGTCCTCGCTGCGAATTCCATCGGACTTTCTCAATGGGAATCCAACTCTGTTTCAGTTTCTTGACCTTATGGTCCATGATTTCAACCGGCTCTTCCACGGAACGTAAACTGTTAACAATCTTGATCTCGTCCAGTGGTACGTGCAAGTTTGCGTCAGCTAGGCATTTCTTTAGGTTGAACACATGAAACATGTTGTAAATGCCACTTAGTTCTTGCGTCTATAAGCTCAAGGGTCAATTCTTTTTACAATTTTGAATGGTCCCACGTACCTTGCTGCAAGCTTACTTCTCTAGCCAATTCGTACAACACCCTTCCAATTTGACACTTTAAGTAGTACCTTGTCGTTGATGCTGAACTCTAAAGGCTTGCGCCAATTGTCAGCATAGCTCTTCTGGCGATCTCTTGCCATCTTGAGTCTTTCCTTAATCTGAACATTCTTATCAGTAGCTTCTTGAACAATTTATGGTCTGATTAACTTTCTCTCTTCGACTTCTGCCCAAACGATGGGTAATCGACATTTCCTTTCGTACGGAGCACATTTAACACTTGAGTGGTAACTATTATTGTCAGAAAACTTGACTAACGGTAAATGAGTATCCCAATTTCCACCGAAGTTGATTGCACATGCCCTAAGCATATCTTCCAACGTTTGGATAGTACGCTCACTCTGACCATCAGTTTGTGGATGGTAAGTTGTACTCGTATCTAACTGTGTTCCTAGTGACTTCTGCAGTGTTTTCCATAATTGTGATGTGAATCGACTATCACGATTAGATATGATAGATACAGGCACACCGTGCCTTGCTACAATCTCGTTGATGTAAAGTCTTGCTAATTTCTCCATCTTATATTCTCACAGATAGCTAAGAAATACGCAAACTTGGTCAATCTGTCCATAATGACCCAAATAGCGTCGTGTCTGCTACTGGTTCTGGGCAATTTTGTTATGAAATCCATAGTTATCATTTCCTATTTCCACTTGGGGATCTCGGGATTTTGAAGCAGTCCCGAGGGTTTTTGGTGTTCTGTCTTAACTTTTGAACAAGTCAGACACTTGCTAACGTACATAGTAATGTCCTTTTTCATTCTTGGCCACCAATACAAGTCTCTCAGATCGTGGTACATCTTATCTGCTCCGGTATGTATAAAATACTTTGTTGCACGGGCTTCATCCATGATCAAGGTTCTCACATTACCTGACAACGGAACCCAAATTTGATCTACAAAATAAAGTCCCCCGCCATCCTTTCTTTCGAACTGGTTGTCAAACCCTCGCAGCAATTTATTGTTGGGGTATTAAAATACTTGGAAACTTCACTCTTTGCTTCCAATATTTTCTCCTTGACGCCCGAATGGATCGTCATGCTCATAGCACGCACTCATCTTGGTTTGATCCATTCCTTTCTGCTCAATGCGTCAGCCACTACGTTTTCTTTTCCGGGTGGTAGCGAATCTCATAATCATAATCACTAAAAAGTTCAATCCATCGCCTCTGGCGCATCTTTAACTCTTTCTGATCAAAGATGCGCTGAAGACTCTTATGATCAGTGTAGATAACACTCTTTGTTTTGTACAAATAATGTATCCAGGTTTTAAGAGCAAATATTACTGCGCCCAACTCCATATCATAAGTGGTATAGTTCTTCTCATAGATTTTAAGTTTTCTGGATGCGTACGCAATCACTTTGCCTCTCTACATCAACACGCAACCAAAACCTTAGTTAAACTACGAAGTTGTCTTGTCCTTCGAGAAGTGCCAGAACTGGGGCTTCACATAACTGATCATTCATTTTCTAAAAACCTCTCTCCTGCTCTTCACCCTACTCAAACTTCTTATATTTTTGAGTCAACAGGGTGAGAGGTTTGGCAATCTTCAAGAAGTTCACGATAATTCTCCTGTAATACACTATCAGTCCTAGAAATGAACAGATTTTTGTTGGCGTTCTCGGGGACTTCGTGTTTTTTACCACTTAGATTTTGTTAGAATCTACATGGATACCCTTACTGTTAACTATATGTCCGAGGAAGCAGACTTCTTGTAGCCAAAATTCACACTTTGAAAATTTACCGAACAGTTTCTCTTTCTCGAGCAATTCTAAAATTGACGTCAAATGAACTTCATGCTCTTCTTTAGACTTAATATAGATCATAATGTCATCGATAAAAATGATGACAAACTTATCTAGATATGGCTTACATACGTGGTTCATAAGATCCATTAATATCGTAGGATCATTGGTCAACCTGAAAGGTATGACCGTAAACTCAAAATGCATGTATCTACTCTTGAATGTGGTTTTAGGAATATCAGCCTCATGTAGTCTCAGCTGATGATAACCAGAATGAAGATCTATATTTAAAAAGTACCATGATTCTTGTAAATGATCGAATAAGTCATTGATTCTAGGAAGAGGATAGCGGTTCTTGATAGTTAGTTTGCTTAGTTCTCGATAGTCTATGCACTTATGGACAACCCAACTTTCTTCTTTAGAAACAACATTGAAGCTCCCAAAGGTGAAGAACTAGGTTGAATGAAACCTTTGTCTTGTAGCTCCTTGAGTTGGTTAGACAACTCCTGCATCTTAGTAGGTTTCAAACGTTATAGTGACTTTGCAATAGGCATTGCACCAGGAATTAGATCTATTTGAAATTCAACTTTGTGATATGGGGGTAATCTCGATAGGTCTTTTGGAAATACTCCCGAAACATCTCGTACTTTTGGTATGTCTTCGAGTCTCTACTCGTCTGTCTTCATACTCTTCAAATGCTTTGATTTTCCTTCAGGGCGTTCTCCATGAACTTCTAGTATCTCTCCGTTAGATAGAGGGATTCGAACTATCATCTCATGGCAAATTATCTCGACCTGAAGATTTGACAACCAATCTATTCCCACAATCACATAGAAACTACCATGACCGAAAGGGATCAAGTCAATCGTAAAGGTATAACCTTCTAGTTCTAGTCTACACCCACGAAAAATCTTATTGGTTTCTACCCTTAAACCATTTTCTATTTCACTCTCGTAACTGGGCTTAGAACACTAGGTTTCACATTTATCAATTGCATGAACTCGGTAGAAATAAAACTAAAATCAGCACTAGAATCGAATAATACAGTAGCAAAAGGATCGTTCAAAGAAAAAGCACCAGTCACGATGATGGGCTTCATTAGCACCCATAATAAAATCTCTACCCCGTGCTTTGTTAGCATTATTCCTAAGGTTACAGTTCCCTTCAATGGCCAAAACTTGGTTTGGGCGATTCCTGCCTTGATTTGAGGTTCTGATTAACCTTGGATAGTTATTCCTAAAGTGATTCGGGCTTCCATACTCAAAACAAGTCTTCCTTGGTCTGACATCCGCAACTTTGCCCGTGCAATGCTCGGCGAAGTGGCCCTCTTGATTACACTTTCTACATACAGGAAAATTCCTAGTATGGTGGTAGTTGCACTTTGCAATGCCTCTTATCCTGGTTGTTTCTACCTCGGTTTCTCGACCGATCATCTGATCTCCTCTTGTTACCAGCATTATCCTTCTTAAAGATTCCATCTCTGATTGCATCATTAGTCAGACGGTTTTCCATACTCATTGCGCCCTGGATTGTGTTCGAGTTAGAAGATGTGACCATTCTCAGGATCTTAGAAGCTAGACTATAAATGTAGTGATCAATACGCTTGTCTTATGGGGTAACCATTTATGGCACTAGTATAGCCAACTCATGAAACCGAGCTGTGTAC
>BQNB010020053.1:0-65987 GCA_026074375.1 Tanacetum coccineum | reverse complement strand
TAATAAAATCCGTCATTCAAAAAAAAAAGAGCATGAAGAATATATGCAAACACGTCTGATTGTTTTTTTCATGCATAGTGATTGATTTAGGAAAGATATGAAAGAAAAAACAAACCAACGGGTTTGTTTAGTTTGTGCATAAGTTTAGATTCAGAATAGAGGAAAGATATGAAAAAAAGGTAAGAGAAAATAATATATTTTATTAATATAAGTTGATTTTAAAAGTTAAAATTAATAAATAAATTGATATATATTATTTTATTGGATGAAAGAAAGAAAGATATAGACACAAATAATTTTATATAATATTTTTTTTAGAGAGAGAAAGGAATGAAATTTGACACCTTAGTGGTTAAGTTGGTTTGAGTTTTGGTGGGACCATTGATTTGATGAATCCATTAGTACTTAACAAACACCATATATATCTTTCAATCTCATAAATTGATACCTATACCCCTCAAACAAACGGACCCTTCTAAAGGTTTGATGGAATGTTTTGCTTTAGGATGGGGGGGGGTGGGGGGTGGGGGGGGGGGTGGGGGGGTGGGGGGGGTGGGGGGGGGGGGGGGGGGGGGGGGGGGGGGGGTGGGGGACCTCTTCTAAAGGTTTTGTTGGAGATATTGTGTTTTGCCTTAGGTATGGTTGCAATCCTCTAACTTGATCCAGTATAAAAAAAAGAAGTAAACATATATACACGTACAATACAATACAAATATCATTGGTATCATCTAATATTATACAAACAGTTTAGATAGAGTAACATCGAGTATAAAATAGGATACATTGCAAGACTCTACTCTCCAACTCTCTTAAACACTCGAAGTATTTATTATTATATTCTTCTAGAGATATAAGCACCTGATAACGCATGAATCAGCGGCTTGCATATATCTTTTTGTTAGTCACCACGCAACATCTAGACAGTACCCTTATAGGGTTCAAAATTTTTGTTGTAATCGTAAGAATTATTCAGCGGGGTTGCCAATATCCCTCAGCAACAGAATATCATATCTCATGATCTTTTTGGGAAACTCACATATCACCGTATTTAAACCGGAATTACAATTCTAAATCAAAAGCTTTGTAACTTTCAGAAAACTGAATACTACTTTTAATAATACTCATCCCATTACATTACGGTCGCGAGGCCATCAAAGAGTGTTCATGATAGTTGCTAAGATTATCGGTCTTTAACCTGAGTTCTGCCTTCTTTCATTTAACTATAAAATCGAACTGAAACACAAAATTGGGAAGCGCAATGTTACCTTTAGCTTAATCAAAAAAAAGAACAAATCTCATACTGACTATTATTATGTATGTATAAAAAAAAGAGCATTTGTCTTGCCTGTAATTAGATTAAGTTTTAACTTAGAATGAGTGAATTAAGTTCATAACATAAAGTACAAAATAAAAATCAAAACTTTGTAGTGGTGGTTATGTTATGTGAGAGAATAGAAAATTTGTCATTTCTTTTTCCCGCTTTATAGTTTGTCTAGAGAGGATCTTGAGAATGGAGTTTTATAGTTTCTAAAGAGAAAAAGTTGATTAGGGTCAGTTTGTAGTATGGTGATGAGTAAAATATGCCATTTTTCCTAGAAATTTTTAATGCGGAAAAAAGGATATATAATGTTGTAGATAGCGATTTAAGCGCATATGTTTAACATATTTCAAAAAAAGTTCGAATTCTCATTCTCTCTATTTTTTTCAAATTTAAACATAGATAAAATTGAATACGTTCACTTTTTATCTAAACGGAGTTTTCAAAAATTTAAAACCTCTGCTCTAGAGTAGAAAAAACACAATATCTCCCTTTAAGAGTTTTTGAAACTGAAAAACAAGAAATTTTTACAACAACTAAACGACTCTCTGAGAATTTTGCAAAATATCGTTTAGATTGAGGTAGGTTGTATTGTTTTTTATTTTTTTGTTAAAATGAAAAAATGTTTGATGTATATACTGTTTGTTTTAATCATTTTACTGATTCATGAGATCACCTTATTATACGATTATTAAAAGCATATATATAACTAAATTACAAATAAAAGTTTAATAAAAATTATATTACAACCATAGAGCATAGATTTAATTTTGCTAGTTATGCTCTAAATTAACCCTACTTACTTTTAAGCACATATATAAAATCTCACATTAAAAACCAAATATCAATCCTAGAAAAAGATAATATAGAAAAATCTTAATATATAAAGCATGCTATATCAAGGTTGCATCGGCCCCGACACGCTTAACAGACTATTTATTTATTCAAATCAAAACACTTCTCATTCGAACCATCACTAGAGCTTGCGCCCTTCACTTCTAGATAATCCTACCTTATACTGTAAATAAATTATCGGCCCTATCTTCCATCCGTATATTATATTATGTAATGCACAACATGCGTGCGGAATCAACATTTGACGTCTCAATGGGTAGCACGTTTTCGTCTGTTTTTTTCTATTTTCGTACGTTTTCGTCCGTTTTCTTTACATTACTCAATTCTGTTTTTGTTTTACGTTTTGTTAGAATAGTTGGTTTGTCTAGTGTGTTTACCGTTTTCGTCCGCTGTGTTGTTTTCACTGTTATTGATTTTGCTTCCTTTTTACGTTGTGTTCGACCCGTGTTTTCCGTCCTTTTTCTTACGTCGTGTTCGTCTGTGTTTCATTTGCATTTGTTTTTTTTGTATGTTTCTGAAGTTTCGTCGTTCCGTAAAACGTCTACAACTCACCGTAGATAAACAGATGAAAACGTAAGAAAAAACAGGCGGAAGAACGTAATCCGATAAACAGAGCGAAAGACGTGTAAAAAAAATAAAGACGAAAACGTAAGGCGTGAAACATTAATGCCAATAATGCAAATAAAATTATAGTGGAAAACTTGACAGCGTAAGAGTTGTGTAGAAAGTACGTTAAAAAAGTACAAAAAACCGTTACGAATACAGTAGTGAAAAACGGTCAGAAAAAGTAAGAAAATGACAAAATACGTGAAAAAAAAGAGGAATAACATAAAAAAAACCAAGAGCTGCGAAAAGCCCCCCCCCCCCCCCCGTTCGCGAAAACCAGCGAAAAAACGCAAGAAAGCGGCGATGAAAAGTAAAAACGAAAGAAAACAGTGTGAAGAAAAAGGATGAAATCAGACAAAACGTAAGAAAAAACATACGAAAAGGACTGAAAAGTAAAAAACGTACCGAGATCCCCATAAAATGCACGCGAAAACGTTTAATAAAAAAACGTGAACGAGTAACGGATGGGATGTGTATGTAGAACATCGTCTTATAGTAAAACAGTATCGCTATAATGTATGATAAAGTGTAAGTAAAGACAATAAGTGACTAGGAGTGAACGTATAGAGTTAGAACTCTTCTGGTTGGTAGAGTACAGAAAGTGTTTACCAATACCCATGTACGAATGTTGAAAATTATTTTGATGTAACGCGGTTTGAACTGTACTAAAAACGATAAGACGAAACGCGTATCACTTATCCCAGGGTATTGCTTGTAACACGAATGAGAATAACGGTTGTTATATCCTCTAGCGTGTGTATAAAGGATGTGATATAAAACGTTATGAATGTATTTCAAAAACGTATGAAAACTGCTATAAGTTTGATCGTGTCGACCCAACCAAACACGTTGTGATGCATATGACTTTGGTAGAACGATTTTTTAGTACATGACATGTTTTAAAACATGACATGTTTAACCCATGACCCAAACTGACACAACCCGACCCGTTTGCCACCTCTAGTTAGAATGATATGGGGAACTCGGGTTTTATTTTACTAGAGAATAGAAATAGAGAAGAGTAAAATTAGATTTTCTATTTTTCTATATAAAATTAGAAAATGAGTATTTTTATTTTTGAAAAATATTATAAAAAGTGCGATCAAACACGTTTGTTGAATGAATGAATAAAATGAAATATTTTTCTCAAACCAAAACTTATATTGAATGAATGAATGAATAAAATCTATTTTGGGGCATAAGAATCGATTGTGTAGGCATTACCTTTTTAATCGATTGTTTTTATCACGCTGCTATGATTTGATAAAATTTTGAGAATCGGGGCTTTTTTCTTATGCTAAGAAGGATGTATTTTAAATTCCTTTTTTTCTAAACAATTTTACATTATTGACCTAAAAGCAATGTTTTGAAACCCTCTTCACCTCGGCGGTTGAAAAATGGATTAAAATCAAAACAGTTTTTATACTTTCAGAACTCGATTATATTTGTTAGTAAATGTTTTTATGCTTAATACCCGAACTTATTTGAACTCCAGTTACTCAAGTTCGGGATAATTCGGGTCGGGTCAACCTAAATATGAGTAAAATGTAAAAAACCTTTTTTTTGCTTTTTTAAATCGAACATTTATTAAAATTATATAAAAAAATTAAAAAAAATTCTTATTCGGGTCAATCGGTCAACCCGAACCCTAGTTAGCAAAAAATTTCATGCTCGATACCCGACCCTATCTAACAATCGGGTTACTAGGGTTGACTAGAATAAGTTTTTTAACTAGAGTAACCCGACTCGAATAAGCTTGATCGGGTTCGGGTTCGGGTTCGGGTCGCATCGGGATTTTCGACACCCCTGCCTGCCCATATATATATTCCTTGTAGTAACCCGAATCCTAAAAGTAGTCTTTTAAATAATTATAATAAGTCAATAAACCAAAACTCTGCAGCAACATTATTTTTAATGGAAAATTAGACCAATGGAGAGAAATACAAAGGTTCAGTGATCAGGGTTCAAGATACCTGGGTTGATGCCGATGGTTTATTGGAAGCGGGTAAAACGCGTTATACTATCGCGGAGGAAGGAGGTTGTTCTTGTGTTAAAATATGGAAGTATATGTTTTTGCCTATGACGCAACTTATGTTAAGAGATGGGAATGTAATGCAGTTAGCAAGAAAAGGGACGGGAGTTTTGAGTGTGAGTTTGTGCCGTGAATCTGTCAAACATCAATTAATGTAAGTGTAATAGAGAGATTGACTTGTATGGACAAGGGTAATGCATGATAAGATGGTCAACAAGTCGCGGGGATTGTGCTGAGTGCACACTTGTATGCGAGAACGTTATTATGATTATCATTCGGGGCGATAGCACGCCGAGTGATCGTGGGGTGTCGGTGTGGGGCAGCGCCCTCTGGTAGCAGGTTCCAGGGGCGCAACCCCTGGATGGGGTCGAGCTGCAGGTCTGCTTGGGAAAAATTTTTATTTTGTAATAAAGTGGCCTTGATGTAAAAAATGCACTTGGAAATAAAATTCCCGGATATGGATACTGGATGTTTTTCTTGGCCGTTCTTTTATTTTACTAATTTGGTAGTTAAATAACTGCTTTTGCAGTGTTATAACTGCAAAATCAGTTTTTTGGTCATATATATTTTTTACAATCTATGGTTAGTTTTCTTAAACATCAAAACACATTTTCGTTTCATAATCTGCGAGTTTTATTCGTATTTTAAGATTTCGATAAGAAGTCATCGAAATATTCAATCTGAAAGTGTTTACAACGACTGACTCAGATTTGTAGTGATCTGTTGTTTTATATAAACGAAGATTTGAAGTATTTGTGATCATGACGGGACCGCGTGTATCTGTGAAGGAAATGACGAGCAAGTTCTGATAAGTGTGGCAAAGCTGTTTTGTAAAGGGCTCGTATGATTTTTCGTCGCTGCAGTAATAGTATAGATGCATTTATTCTTACACCCTGAAAGTTGTGTACGTTCTGCAGGTACACCCACGTAGTCCCGATAGGTCCGAAAATGTGAAATGCTTTGGTGTACGGACTAGGAAGATGGATGATGTACTAGTGGTGGAGTAACTGATGATGTTTATCATTGATATGAGTGGTCACAGTCTAAATGGTTGGTCTTGATTCCATATTTGTATTTAATCTATCAGAAAACGCTGAATCTGCCAAAAACACTATGGGGAGTTTCCCTAGAATCCAAAACTGGCAGAAGATGCTTCTACAGCGAAGTTTTCGTTGGTGTGTAGTTTTATGAATTTACAAGCTGGTGAGACCCGGCCCTGTTCATGTGGAACAGTTTCATGAAATGTTAAGGATTCTAGGGACAGTATTCCAACACATTTATGAGGATGAGCGACATCTCGGTTGCGTTATCATTGAATAAACGCCCCTGCCTGGAAAGAATTCAAAATAGTTTGAAAAACCTAAAAAGGTAGAGTTAATGTGGTTCATCTCGGTAGTCATCTACGAATTGAGAAGGATTAAGAAATCAGGAACTTGATAAATAATCTAAAGGAAAGAACCAAGTCTGTATCTTCTGTTTGTGTCAACATGGTTGAAAAAGATGGAGCCAAGATTCAACAACAATAGAACAAAAGATATTTCAAAAGTGGTTGATGATAATTTGCAACAAGATGGGGTACAATGGACTGTTTGTTGGAAATGACAAGACGCTGGGTCATATGAAGAAGGATTGTCGCTCTCGTAAGGGCAAGGATGGCGCTGGTTCAAATGGATCTAAGGATCCTGAAGAAAAGCAAAAGGTTGATAATTCTGATTTTTATACAGAATTTTTATAAGTTTGTACATTATGTTCTGATTATTTCGGAGTTTGCATTTATAGTCAGTGATGATGAAGTTGCTTGGTGGGTTTTTTCGGGGGTTGCAACAAGTCATTGTTTGTAAGGATCTTCGTTGGTTTCCGTAGTCTGGTAATATCGATTGTAGATGTGATCGTGTGTAAAGATGGGAAACGTTGCATGAATCCATCAAGGAAACTAGGGCGTGTTTTATTGACTTTCATTCTGGAAAAACTTTTTATGTTTAGATAATGTATTGTATGGTGACTGAGGATTCGAAAGAACGCTTAGCGTTGTTGATAAATTGTGTTGAATAAGGTGTGGCTGTATAAGCAAGTGGGAAAGTGGACAAGTTATTTGTCACGACGCATTGTTACATTGGATGTGTGTTGGTGGTATTGTAGGTGGGTGTCAGGGGATGAGAGATGTAGATTAAAGTGGAATTATCACGTTTGTTTAAGCTTGTCTGCATTTAGTGTTGATTACTTCCTTAGTCATAGTAAGGAGTTTTAAGGCTAAGTCTGAATTATGGCATGACTAGGTGACTATGATCATGTTTCATTACAAAGAGGAATGAGGGATATGGTCTAAATTGTAGTGTTGTATACCTGCTTTTGACATGATAGAATGAAAGTGTGCAAAACCTTGGTATCGGTAACAAGATTAACTAGCTACTCAGACATGTTTTTGGGTGTGTAATGGGAAAGCAAAGTATCTTAGATCTTCATACATAGTGGTATCTTCTCGGGGTTTTTCATTGTTCTATTCCTAGCACTAAGGAGCATGAATATATAGTTATGTCGCAGTATCTTTTATTGGAGAAGGCTTCTTAGATATTGTTATTGATCTGTGTTCTATTGGTCAGGTCTAACTGTAGAGCTCGAGTTATAAATTTAACATTATAAAACAAGGAAGATAGACACTTCACAGGACATAGACGTGAATGATAACATGTATGCTGGTATGCTAGGGGTGGTGAGTATTATGATCAGGTTATATTTCCTAATCTAACTTGGGTAGTTACAATCAAACCACGGCTGCCACCGACATCGCATCCACGCAAACGCAGAATGGGGGGTGGGGGTACTAGTGAATGTAGTAGTGAGTACGTTGTGTGTAAGGAAATGGTGATTCCTATTGTTTATACTATTCTGTGCACTATGTGCTGAGAGGTTTTGGGGGTGTTGATGGCTGTCGCTGCATGTTGACGGCCATGTTCTATTGTTGGAAACACCAATATTCTTCCAAATCAGAGTAATCTAGGTAGAGAAGAGACACACTAAACCGCCCTATGAGTGAATGGGGTGTCACACAATGTGAAAGAGTTACCATCTCATTTGAGCTGTATTTGAGGATGTTTCATGGGCTATGGTAGAGAGGTTGTGTGAAGCGACTGTAACGGTCAGAACCCAAAATGTGAGTGAAAATCTGGCGTGAGAAAGAGTATGATTGTATCAGCAGAGAATTGCGGTATAAGCTGGAGCATTCCAAAAGTGATTTATAGTTTTATGTCTATAGAACTATTGTTCGTTATGCTTGTCCTGGTGAACTATAGTAATGAAAAGTTAGCTGTTCAAGAGAGATGCTCTATTATTTGTAGGTAGAAAAGAGTAATTCTGGTCTTTACGCCTAGCACCAAAGGTCATGATTTCAGTCCAGCGTGAAGTGTATTAGAGTGAGTCTGAAGCATGAGTGTTGGTTGGGTAATAGGTGACTGATTGATTGTACCTGGGTGCGATCGGTTTCCTTAGGAAAATTAAGTCAATTAGTAACATCGTGGAAAAGCTAAGTCGTCCAGTAGTTGGCGCGTGTCGTGAGGATTGTTTTAAACTGTTTATTGATGTGACGCGATATAGGCTACACAGTCGGATATATGACTTTAGCTCAGTAACGTGAAGAGGGTTTCATCTTTATGAGTGAGGTTGTAGTGCCGGCTGGAGTCATTCGCAAGATGAAGATATTGGTGCTACCGGGATTGCTTCGCTTTTGGAAATGAGCATGAGTGTCAATTGAGTGGAGATTGATTCCAGCATGCGATATTCGATCGCACTTGGTGTTCATGCTAACTGTTTTGCCTCTGGGATCGCAATCGAATTATGAGTTGTATAACGGGATCTCTATAAAAGGAGTAGATGAAGCATGATGGTATGGAAGCATAGGATCAAATATAAAAGCAGTGAGATTAGGTTTTTTGTCAAGGTCATGGAGTTCGACATACGGTGAGTTTTTACGGGACTACGTGACTGTTGTCATTTATAGTAATTTTGCTCCGTGGGTGGCGTAGGATTGTTACGTATGGACTTAGATAGTTGAAAGAGAGCTGACTTGGCTACTGTGTCATGAGTCTGGGTTATGTGTCGACACCAATAATGGTTATAGTGAAAAGCATTCATTGTATAGTTGGGTGATTTGTAGTTTATGAGGGTAGGGGTGTGGAAATTTACAGAGAAACATATCGCTTGAGGGTAAGAGATTAGACTGCCTGGATCATGAAACGTGCAGCAATGTAATCATTAACTCGCAGAACATTTTTTCCCCCCCCCCCCCCCCTCCCCCCCCTCCTTTATGAATTAAGATGCACCAGTAATTACGAATTAGGCATCACGCTAAACTAATTTGTTGAAGCGATAGATACTTCGTGTTTTTTGTCTAAGTTGTTTAAATAATCCTAAGATCTGACATAGTGTTTGTGTGATATATAGAGCTAAAATTACTAGATGCATCTCTGTGCGTCTCTAAAGGATAGTATATAGAAGGCGCATATGATGTGGAGTGACATGTGAGTACTCGCTGGCTGCATTGAGACCTCATGAGATCTATAGTTAAGTTATAAGGCAAAGAGAATTCTTGTATCATGTTAATTTGAACTGATATCGCATAAGATCTGATGTGGTAGTTGAGGAATGTCTCTTTTCTTTACCTCAGAGCTTTGTCTTCTGCTTATAGGATCCCTAGCCAATCTTATGCCTTGAGTTGTGATTGCTTAGGTGCATGTGATGAATCTGAACTTGAGGTGAACTACAGTTGGAATCTCTTAGTTTCAATGTCATAATATTGAGAATGATATGACAAAGTTTAACTTTGCTAACTTGTTTTCTCTCATGATTTATACTCGCTTGTGGATCCTAGACGCGTGTGTAGTAGTTCAACAGCGACCTAATTAAAGAGATCGCTCCAGTGTTCACGTTAGAATATCTAGAGCTATTGGATGTTTATGGTACTACCATTAGTAGCACGTATGTGTGGCAACAGATCACTCTAGTACAGATTTTCGCTGTAGTGAATAAGCTTCATGCAGTGGTTCTCCTGGAGTAGAGTACTTAGTTCTCATCTTAGCATATCTATAGTCTCGTCTGTTGCATAGATATTGGCAAGCTCTGGGGATTCGTATGTTTGATAGTTATCGCTATTATGTGACATATAGGCAATCAGCTCTGCGATTGTACTGTGGCTTGCTTGACTTAGAGATTTTACTAATTTGGTTAATCCTTCTATTATAGAGACGTGTGTGTCTCATTCCGGAGTGCGCAAGTTGCGAATATTTCCTTCTTTAAACGGAATACTTTTGTTTAGATTTAGAAAATTGACTCCAGGTCTCCCAGTGTATTTTAGCTGTGGTGTAAATTTAGCTCGTAGCATTAGTTTTATAGTTAATAGTGCGTTTTTTTTCGGTTTTTAGTCGGTTCAAATAACCACCGTTGGTATATGTCTGTATGTACTACTATATAGTCTCTTTCCCACTTTTGTACCTGAGAAAGTTTAGTCAAAATATAACATTTTATAAAAAGTAACACTCTTCTTGGTCGTCTAACAACAGATTCTAACGTCTACTAGTGTTTCTATCAGCTCTAAAATATACTACCCGATCCTAAGTATATTGAAACCCGTGTTGATGATATAGGGAACTCTATACACAAATGGTATCGAGAGTCTTATGGGTTGATTTCTGATCGTGTGTTATGTGCAGAATGTTGTGCTTGAATTTAGCTTGAAAAGTGTGCCATAGAAAGTTTTAGCTCGTTTTATTAATAAGTTCTCCGGAATTTTGTTGTTTGTGAATGATGAAAAGTTTTGGGTGTTTCTAGAGTTGCCTATTACTTGTGTTTCGAGGTAGTTCTGTGTTGCATCAGATGTTTTGTTTGGTTTTGTTCAATCGAAATCAAGACAAAAATCGTGCCAAATAAAGGGGTTTGATTTATAGGTGATGTTTTAGTAGTGATAAAACGTTGTTGTGTTTCTTAGTGGAGAGTGGCAGAATTTCTTCACGGCGGGTTGTGGTGAAAAATTGTATTTTAATTTGGTACGGTTACCAACACTCTACTGACACACAATTTAATGATATGGAGGATAACTCGGTCTACGAGTGGTTGGTGTATTTCTCTTATTGGGAGGATGGTGCTGATTTCTTGGGCTTCAAAGAAAATGACTTGTATTACAAGCTCAACAATGGAGGTTCTGAATTGTGGGCCTTGGTTTATTGCAGCTGGTTAATGAAGCTGAGTGGCTGTGGAATTTTATTTATGAAATTCTTTGTGGCCTAACACCGACGATATCTACCATTTCTAAAGATGTGATAGTGTGCTATCCTTGGCGAAGGCTTTGTAGTCAAGTGTATACAATGGCAAGTGTCTAGACACTGGGTGTGTTTAGACATAGCTGATTCGTTGAGCTTATCATGATAATTGGTGTGTTCTCTTGGTGGAGTTGTAAAAACTCAATTGAATTTTAGCCGACCATTTTAACCAAAGGGGTATAGCATGAGATCTCGTACGCAAATGGCGGCTATTGGGATGGGTTTTTAAAGACAACCTAAATTAAATCCTTGTAATCAAGATACCAATTCCCATTCTAACGAAATGGTTGTATATGCTGAATTCAATGAGGAAAGCTTGATTTCTTTGGATTGTTTCTTCTTCAACCACATAATATACATATCGCCACGGTATGTGTTCAGAACTGCAAGATAAAGGAGGTTGAAATTATATTTCGCAATGGTTTTTTGACAAATTGCATGTGCAGGTGCAAGAGTAAAAAAACTACCTATATAAGCATGAAGTTTAGCTGCTTCAAGAAGCTTGGGACTTGGCTTTGATATGCTTATTGAAGGATTAGGACACAAGCTAGTAAAACATAGTGTCACGTAGAACATTGATGAATGTGTAGAAATTGGTTTGTGTATATAATCTTCAGTAAATCACTATGAATATGAAAGAGTTCATCCTTTAGTGACACTCTGATATTCGAATATTTGGAATGCTAATGTTACTAATGTGAAATTCAAATCATCTCGTATTTCATTGATATGCATCAGTATGTGTGGTTTGTTATGTGTTTGCTTTGAGTTAATCAAGATTACCACTTAGTTGGGGAGGATTGTTGGTGATTTTGCCAGGGTCACCAATATAATTTAGAGTAATGGATTGACTTGTGTTGAACCAATGTGTAATCATGATAAATGTTCAACAAGTCGTGGTTGTTGCGGAGTGCACACTTGTTTATGGCTGTGTATTATGATTATCATTCGGGGCGAAGCCCCGAGTGACGGGGGTCCGGGGGCAGCGCCCCTGGTAGCAGGGTCCAAGGGGCAGCAACCCCTGGCAGGGTCCAAGGGGCAGCGCCCCTGGCTGGGAGCTTGGAAAAAATTTATTTGGTATAAAGTGCTATGTTAAAAAATGCACTTGGAAATAAAATTCCCGGATATGGACTTGTTTTTTTGGACCCTTTTATTTAACTGGTTTGGTAGTTAAACTAACTGCTATGCAGTTATAACCAAAAATCGTTTTGTTTTTGTTTGTCATATATTCATCACAATCTCTGGTTCTGTTTCATAACATCAAAAAACACATTCTCATTTCAACGATTCTTAATCTGAGTTTTATCCGATTTGAGATTTTGATAGAACCATCGAAATACTTCAATCTGAAAGTGTTTACACGACTCTCAGATTTCTATGATCATAATTTTATAACAAAGATCGAAGTATCTATGATCATGACGAATGGAGAATCTGCGAAGGATATAACGAGCAAGTTCGATAAGTTGGCAAAGTTTGAAGGGCAGGACTTTCGTCGCTGGTAAAAGAAGATGCACTTTCTTCTTACCACCCTAAAAGTTGTGTATGTTCTGAGTACACCCAGTCTCGTATGGTCCGAGAATGAAACTTTGGAGGGGACTAGGAAGAGGATGAAGTGGGAGAACGACGACTACATATGCCGTGGTCATATTCTAAACGGTATGTCTGATTCCCTATTTAATATCTATCAAAACATTGAATCTGCAAAAGCACTATGGGAGTCCCTAGAATCTAAATACATAGCAGAAGACGATTCTGCAAAGAAGTTTCTTGTGAGTAATTTTATGAATTACATGATGGTTGATACCAGGCTGTCATGGAACAATATCATGAAATGTTAAGGATTCTGGGATAATATACCCAACACAATTTGATGATGGATGAGGCCATCTCGGTTGCAGTTATCATTGATAAACTGCCCCCTTCCTGGAAAGAATTCAAACATGGTTTGAAACATAAAAAGGAAGAGTTAAATTTGGTTCAACTTGGTAGTCATCTACGAATTGAGGAAGGATTAAGAAATCAGGAACTTGATAATAATCCTAAAGGAAAGAACCAAATTGGATCATCTTCTGTCAACATGGTTGAAGGAGATGGAGCCAAAAATTCCAAAAACAATAAGAACAAAAGAAAGTTCAAAAGTGGTGATGATAAATTCGCCAACAAGAAGGCTACAGTGACTTGTTGGAAATGTAACAAGACTGGTCATATGAAGAAGGATTGTCGCTCTCGTAAGGGCAATGGTGGCGCTGGTTCAAATGGGTCTAAGGATCCTGAAAAGCAACAAGGTTATAATTCTGATTTTATGCAGAATTTTTATAATGTTTTACATTATGTTTCTGTTATTTCTGATGCATTTTATGTTCAGGATGATGAAGTTGCTTGGTGGGTTGATTCGGGTGCAACAAGTCATGTTTGCAAGGATCTTCGTTGGTTTCAAGTCTGTAAATCGATTGAAGATGGATCGTTTGTAAAGATGGGAAACGTTGCAACCGAACCAATCAAAGGAATAGGGCGTGTTTTATTGACTTTCACTTCTGGAAAAACTTTATGTTTAGATAATGTATTGTATGTACCTGGGATTCGAAAGAATCTTGTTTCTGAAATTGTGTTGAATAAGTGTGGCTACAAACAAGTGTTGGAAAGTGACAAGTATATCTTGTCAAGACATGGTTCATTTGTTGGATTTGGTTATGTATGTAATGGTATGATTAGATTAAATCTGAATTATCCTTTGTTTAATGCTTCTGCTTGTATGATTACTTCTAGTCATAGCAATAGTTTAAGCAAATCTGAATTATGGCATGCTAGACTAGGACATGTTCATTACAAGAGAATGAGGGATATGTCTAAAATGAGTTTAATACCTGCTTTTGACATGACACATGAAAGTTGCAAAACTTGTATGTTAACAAAGATTACTAGACAACCATTTAAGGGTGTTAACCGGGAAAGCAAAGTATTAGATCTCATACATAGTGATTTGTGTGATTTTCATGCCAATCCTTCACTAGGACATAATAAGTATGTCATTACTTTTATTGATGATGCTTCTAGATATTGTTATGTCTATCTATTGCATGCTAAACATGAAGCTCTAGATAAATTTAAAATTTATAAACAAGAAGTAGAACTTCAAAGACAAGATTTAATAAAAGTATTGCGTACTGATAGGGGTGGTGAGTATTATGATCCAGTTTATTTCCAATCAACTGGTATAATACATCAAACCACGGCTCCTTACACACCACAACAGAATGGGGTGGCTGAAAGGAAGAATAGGACTTTAAAGGAAATGGTGAATTCCATGTTATCCTATTCTGGACTAAGTGAAGGGTTTTGGGGTGAGGCTATGTTGACAGCCTGTTATATTTTGAATAGAACTCCAAACAAAAATAGTAAACAAACCCCTTATGAAATTTGGACCAAGAAGGTACCAAATTTGACTTATTTAAGGGTTTGGGGCTGTAGAGCGGTTGTAAGGCTAACTGAACCCAAAATGAAAAATCTGGGTGAGAAAGGTATAGATTGTATCTTCATTGGGTATGCTGAGCATTCCAAGTGTTATAGGTTTTATGTTATAGAACCTAATGATTATGTGTCGGTGAACTCTATAATAGAGTCAAGAGATGCAAGTTGTATGAAGAACGGTTTACGTCTATACCTAGACCAAGAGGTATGATTCAACCATCTTCTAGTAAGATAGCTGAAGATGAGGTTAGGATACTGGATATGTACCTGGTCCATCTTTTCCTAGAAAAAGCACTAAGAACAAGAAAAAAAAAAAGCAAAGCTCTTTTGGGTCCGATTTTCAAATTTATTTGGTTAAGACTCAAGGAGATGAAGAAGACTTTATCTCAACGTGAATATTGTTTCATTATTGAGGAGGATCCAAGGACCTTGAGTGAAGCAATGGATTCTAGGGATGTTGCTTTTTGGAAAGAAGCAGTTCAAAGTGAGATTGATTCCATCATGCATAATGATACTTGGGAATTAACTGATTTGCCTCCTGGATGCAAAGCATTAGGATGTAAATGGATCCTAAAAAGGAAGATGAAAGTGGACGGAAGCATAGATAAATATAAAGCCAGATTGGTTATCCAAGGCTTTAGACAAAGATGAGGTAAGATTGACTTCTTTGATACTTATGCTCCCGTTGCTAGGATTTCTACTATTAGATTATTATTAGCTCTTGCAGCTATACATGATTTAGTTATTCACCAAATGGATGTGAAAACTGCATTCTTGAATGGTGATTTGGATGAGGAAATTTACATGAAACAACCAGAAGGGTTTGTGATGCCTGGACATGAAAGCAAGGTATGTAAATTAAAGAAATCATTGTATGGTCTAAAACAAGCACCGAAACAATGGCATCAAAAATTTGATGATGTGGTGTTGTCTAATGGTTTTTCATTAAACCAAGCTGACAAGTGTGTGTATAGTAAATTTGATGCTTCTGGTAAAGGAGTAATAATTTGCTTATATGTGGATGACATGTTGATCTTTGGTACTGACCAAGATCAAGTTAATAAGACAAAGGAATTCTTGTCATCTAATTTTGATATGAAAGATCTGGGGGAGGCTGAGGTGATTCTTGGTATTAGAATCAAACGAGGAAACAATGGTATCTCTATTTCTCAATCTCATTATATTGAGAAGATACTGACAAAGTTTAACTTTGGTAATTTGTTCCTCACTTAGTGGGTGGAGTGGGTTTGTACTCATGGGGTCCTCTGTGAAGTTTTTCGACCTAATAAAGGAACTCCAGTGTCTCAGTTAGAATACTCTAGAGCTATTGGATAAGTCATATTACTGCCATGATATACACTAGACCAGATATAGCTTTTGCTGTAGGAAAGCTTAGTAAGTACACTAGCAATCCTAGTGCTCTACGTTGGCAAGCTCTGGGTCGAGTATTTCAATATTTGAAAGGAACCATGGATTATGGTTTGACTTATAGAAGGTTATTCCGATGCCAGTTGGATTAATAATATGGAGGTTCACTCGTCTACGAGTGGTTGGGTATTCCTTCTTAGATGAGGTGCTATTTCTTGGGCTTCAAAGAAACAGACTTGTATTATAAGCTCAACCATGGAGTCTGAATTTGTGGCTTTGGCTGCAGCTGGTAATGAAGCTCAGTGGCTAAGGAATTTGATTTATGAAATTCCTTTATGGCCTAAACCGATATCTACCATTTCTATCAGATGTGATAGGATGTAGATAGTGCTGCACTTTGAGCAAAGCTTATAGTCAAGTGTACAATCGGCAAGTCTAGACACTTGGGTGTTAGAGCCATAGCATGATTCTGAGCTTATCATGAATGGTGTGATTTCTGTGGAGTTTGTAAAAACTCAATTGATTTATCCCGACCAATTAAACCAAAGGTTAGCAAGAAGATCTCGTACGCCAAGGCGGCTATAGGTATGGGTTTTAAAGTCCACATAATTAAATCTTGTATCAAAGATACCCAATTCCCAACTAACGAAATGTTATATGCAGAATTCAATGAGAAATCTTGATAACTGAATATTGGGATTGGACACATATTACATCTACCCACGGTATTTAGTTTCAGAACTGCAAGATAAATGAGGTTGAAATAAGATTTCTTAATAGTTTTTGGACAAATGGCAATGTGCAGTGTGCAATAAGTAAAAACTACCCTATATAAGCATGAGGTTTAGCTGCTTCAAGGAAGCTTGGACTATTTGGCTTATATATGCCTTATTGAATGATAGGACACAAGCTCGTAAAACACTAGTGTAAAGTAAAACATGTGAATGTTAAATCTGTTGCGTATATTATCTTCATGTATTCACTATGAATAAAAAGAGTTCAATCCTTTAGCGACACTCTGATATTCGAATATTTGAAATGCTAATGTACTAATGTGAAATTCAATCGTTTCGATATTTCATTTATGCATCAGTTTGTTATTTGTTATGAGTTTGCTTTAGTTAATCCAAGATTACACTTAAATGGGGAGGATTGTTGTGATTGTTGCGTCACCAATATTGATTTAATGTAGTGGATTGACTTGGTTTGACCAATAGTTAATCATGATAATGGTTCACAATTCGGGGTGTGCGGTATTGCACACTTGTAGGCGTTAATTATGATTAATCATATTGGGCGAAGCCCCCAATGACGGGGTTCCGGGTGGCAGCGCCCCCAGTACATAGGTCTCAAGGGGTCGGCAGCCCCTGGCAAGGGTCCAAGGGGCAGAGCCCCTGCGGTAATAAAATGCTAATGTACTTAATTTTGCCCGTTGATTTATCTGATTCGGTAGTTAAATAACTGCTATGGCAGTTATAACCGAATATTCAGTTGGTCATATATTCATCATCTATCTGGTTCGTTTTTCATAACATCAAAACACATTCTCATTTCATAATCTGAGTTTTATCCGATTTAAGATTTCGATAGAACCATCGAAATACTTCGATCTGAAAGTGTTTACACGACTCTCAGATTTCTGTGATCATAAATTCATAACAAAATAGGTGCTTGCGATTGCTTATTTTAAAGTGTTTATCCTCTGAAAACGTAAGGCTAGTTAAAAAAATTCATTCAAACACTATAATCTGTTTAAGCTTCAGCATTAAGCAATATGGGGCCATTTGGGATTGCTTATTCTTCTGCTAACTGTATATGCTAATAAACAGTTTCTGATTTCAAAGTGCTTATGTGAGGTGAAATTAAGTTAAACTTCTTACTATCTCGTATAACCTAAAACCTTTTTTAAAGGGATTTGATTGATTTTTTTCACATATTATTTTTTTTCGAGTATTGCTGCATTTTTTACAAATTAACCGAATCCAAGCACTATATTCTAAGTACTAATTTCAAGCAGCTCTATGCCTCAATATTTGAAAACTTGAAATTTTCTCTTTTGTTCATATATACACAAACCTAAACAACATTATCGCACTCTCTAACTCTCCAAACTATACAAATCAAAAGCCATTTTAAGTGCTTATCTAAAGCAAACAAAGTAAAACTATTTGATATTGCACGCATGCGTAAGTACTTAATTTCTTATAAGCAGGAGCCCTAGCTAGCCGGTCGTAAATGAGCAATCTCAGAAACCCTATGAACATATTCGAAAACATGCAATAAATAAAAGAAACACCCCTCAGATTTGCTATAAAAGGGACAGAATGATGAAGAATGTTTCCAATCTTCTTTTGTTTCTCACACAAGTTTTTCCAAATCTCTTTAACCTCAGCTTCTTTATCTGCTATTGAGCGCTTAATTTCCTTAGAATTTTTAATCAAACACGTTGCATCGTCACCTGTAAGTTTACCAACTTTTTTAGTAATCGTGTTCTTTTCTTTCCGTAATTGTTCTAGATCAAACAGACAGGTATTCCTTTCATCGTAAAGCTTGATGATTTCGTCTACAAGCTCAGGTTCTTCTAGTAATTTTATTTTTTATACACAATTTATTAGCCTCTATTTATTATTCATACGTTACATCACCACCATTAATACCTCATAAAACTCATATTTATTGATGAGAGATATTCGATACTATAATGTGCCACTATTATATAAAAAACAAATAAAAAATAAAATGTGTCACTAATAATATGCCACTACTATATAAAAAACAAATAAAAAACGAAATGTGTCATTAATATATAGAAAAATATATTAAAAAATAAATTAAAAAAGAATGTGTCACTAATATATAAAAAAAATATTTTGTAAAAAAATGTGTCACTAATATATAGACAATATATATAAAAATATGTCACTAATAATGTGTCACTAATATAAAAAACAAATAAAATAAAAAAATGTGTCACTAATAATGTGTCACTTATATAAAGTCAAAGTTGGTCGATGTGTATTTTTGACCATTCATGTCGAATGAAATCCTGCATATTAATAGTCAATTTGTGTATTTTTGACTCCGATTTAATATTTGACTTAAAGGGTATTGTGTTTAACATGGTTACAACTTGCATTGTAAGTTTTTTATTTAGTTATAATTAATTACTATGATCTATGATGGTTGATCTAATGGCTCACAACTGTACCTATTATAATATACTTTAAAGTGTTCACCACAATAACGTCATCCAATATATATGTACTCTAATTATTTATAATAGCAATATAGCGGGTACAAATTCGGGTAAATAGGTATGGATACGGGTATGGGTAATCGGGACGGGTATTAATAAAACCCGTCACCGAACCCGTACCTGGCTAAATTTTTTTATCAATACCCAAGCCCGCATCCAAACCCGCCAACACCGCCCCGAATCCGACCTCAATCGGCTTCGAGTTTCGGTATTTCCTCGTCGTTTCGGATGCTTTTGCCATCCTTAGTATTTTGAGATGTTGTGTTGAAATGATGTGACAGTGTTGTGTCACTGGTGGGGCCAAATGGCATGGCTTTTGGTTGTCATGACACCTTACATTATGTTTATTCACAACCTCCCTCAACCAAATCTCTCATTAAAATATTATTTTCTTATTCTGCCATCTATACGATCAATATATACAACCAATCTTAATTTTTTTTACTATTTATCAACAACCCAACCTAACATATAATATTATTTTTTTTATATATAATTTAGTTACTTAAACTCAAAGCTTAAATGAGATGCGTACTTTTAACTTAAATGAGTAGCTTAAATGAACAGTAATGAATCTTTGGTTTTTCTTTACCTGTATTTTGTTTACTTCAGATAGGTATTGGAACAAAGCTTTTCTTTACACATCTATATATTTTGAAATAAAATGATCTGTGAGACGCATACTTTTAACTTATGTAATTAATATAAATTTTAAAAAGAAACAAAAGGAACATAAGGTCACTCACTATGGTGGTTTATAAAAAAATTTATAAAATTATGAAGAGGTCTAAAAACTTGTAAACTACAGTGAACATTTATTTTAAGCTTATGTGGCATGAAAAGGTCTAAGATATTAGACCTTTTCATAATTTAATGCACTTGAATTAAGTGAGATGTTTATAAAACTTGAAAAGGTTTATACATTATGAAGATAGGTTTATAAAACAAAAAGATTTACAAATTAATGTTAAAACACAATTATAAAACTTTATAAAAGTTTAGGTTGATGCTCCAATAAACAAAAAAGAGCATTGGGAACCAAAATTCCAATAGTGAAAAGCAAATTCCATTTCCCAACATTATAGATGCCACTTTTCTTAATTTCTTTCATATGTATTCGTGCTTTCTTCTCCTTCTTCTCCGACGATTTATCTATTTTCCGGTAAAAAAAATTCAGTCAACAATTTATCAAAGCAACGATGAGTATTTTTTTTTCCCTTTCTTTCAGAGAGTGACATGTAAAATGTTAGCTCAAAGCTTTAGAGGTCACATACCAATCGTTTCTTTCTCTCTCTTTCTTTTGTATTCTTTTAATATAATATTGAGTATTTTCTTGTCTTATATACTCGGATCGGTCGGATCAGTTCACCGATAAACATGGTCTTAGAGTGCTGGGAACAGAGCCGTTGGGCTCGTGCCGTTGGAAAAAATAGCCAAAAAGTGGTGTCACGTCAGCAAAAACCTCAACGGCACCAGAAACCCAACGGCACCACATTTTCTGCGGTATCTGTTAGGCACCAGAAATCTGGTGCCGTTGGCAAAAAAAATATTTTTTTTATTTTTCATTAAAAACAAAAATACACAATATAACCAAAATTAAATTCATTATAATAAAAAACATTGCATTAAATAAATAAAAACCATTACATATAAATTAAAAAAATACGAAAAAATGACATTAAAATTAAAACATAAAGTTAACGATCCGCGTCAACTAGTTTGGTGGTAGATATAATGCGCGGACTCGGTCTTTTTGGGCGTTGATGATAGCCGCGTCGACCGGATCCATCCTGCGTGTGTCGATTTGTAGCACTTTCATATCATCGGCAATCCTTTGAGAATGGTATAACCTTATTCTCTCGTGCGTCTCTCGCTCGACAACCTTTATTTTTGCTTTGCGGTCCTATACTCTAATGTTCTTTCATCATTCTTGATACCGTCCAACGGTTAGAACCGAAACTAGCGGCGAGTTTGAGGAACACTGAATCTTAGAAATCGATGTAACCCGGGTGCCGAGGCAACACTTCTCTCCAAAATTCTCTCGGTTCCTCATCAAAACCTGAAGACATGTCTTCTGCCAATGTCCTAATTCGGATTTTTTCACTTGTGCTTGTCTTCAAAAAAAATCTAAGCGCTCTTGTCTTAAAATCCACACCCGTAGTGTGTTTTAAACAATATTCCACCAACGTCCATCCAATCATACAACGGTCTCCCCACTTTGAACAAGCGATTCCCCCCCCACTATTGATTAAACTTTGAACATTTGCATCATTGGATCCACTTTCCCCGTCAACATTTTCCGTTACGGCTCCATGTAGCCCGCGTCTCGTTGGCTTCAGCAATTGTACACAACTAAATTTTATACCAAAACGTTTCTTTTTTTTATCACAACCGTTTTTAGATCCTCAGAAATTTGAATAAAACTTTCCGTCAAAATCAACTCCTCGTCTTGCCTCCACAAATTTCGAGCTCGTTTCGTTTTGACTTGTGTTTTCTTTTCTTTGTTTTTTTTACTTCGACTTCAAACGGGTGTCGCGTGTTTTTTTGGACGTCAGGGTCGGGACGACCGGCTCGTCTTTGGTTTCATCAACTAGGTGGAAGGATTGTTGATCGGATGTGGTTGGAAGCGGTGCTATGGTTTGGTTGTTAGTTGTATGTTAGAGAAAGATAGGGTTAAATTGTTGTTGCATTTTTCATTGATTAAATAGCAAAAGTTCTTCGGGGTTAACAAATAGGGTTTGGAAATTAGGATAGTAAGGCATCTGGCTGTATGGAGGTTGAAAGCAGGAGCCTGGATTGTTGGTCGGATTTGAAGACGAGTCCGGAATTTGGTTGGTTGGGTCGTTTAGCATACCCGTCACCCATTGATATTGTATTCATTTTTTTGGAGAGAAAAAATAAGAGATGTAGAAAAGTGTATGTTATAAAATATATGGAAGTGTGTGTGAAGTATGAAATAATAAGGATGTATTTATATGATTTTTAATGGGTAAAAATGAGATTTTTTGGAGTATAATTTTCAAAAAAAAATGTTCATCCAACGGCTAGCAACGGCTAGTTTAAAAAAAATATATGCCAACGGCGTGGCTGGTAGCATCGGCGTGAGCCCGAACGCGCCCATAGCCGGACGATGCGAACGGGAAGTGAACCAAACCGATGCCATTTTCAACGCGCCATTAAACGGCGCCAAGCAATGACACAACCGTTCCCCAATTTTAATTCTTTCTCTGAATTTTAAGTATTAAAGTAACTTTTTTCCTTTTTGCAAGGTTTTTAAAGTTTTTTCAACTTTCAAAGGACACTATTAACTTTTTTTTCTTTTTTTTTTTTACTAAAATGTGATGTATCATTATAAATGAGCATTTACATATTAGTTTTGCTAAAATTATGATCGGTAAACTTGTTTAAAAAATCAAGAAATTTGCATTGCACAAAACATTAATCTCGATATATTTAATTAAAATAGAAACTAAATATCTTAAATTTAATTTGGGTTAATGTATACTTTGTAATATTTTTGCGAGATTTATCGTTGGTTGAATTGCTTAGTACTCACATATGCTATGCGTTTTGTTGAAAATAAGAGTTTATAGCTTATACAAGCTTAGCTTGGATCATAATCTGGTTCACTTATGCTACTTCTTTTGCAAGTAATGTTCCTAATCAAAGCAACTTTTCAAATAGAAATAGAACTCAAAACAATGCTTTTAAGGGAAGACCAACAAGAAATCCAAGTTTACTTTGCACAAATTGTGGTTTTATACTTTTACTGGTCATAGAGTTGAAAGATGCTATAAAATTGTTGGTTTTCCACCTAATTTTCAAAGTAAAAGGAAAGAGTTTGCATCTAATAATCATGCTTCTACAAGTGATAATACTTCTGACCATATTAACAAGGCATCAAATGTTTCTAATGATAGGCTAAAATTTAAAAAATAATTTTCAGCCACGGCGTAGCCCTGTTACTCAGCTACGCCGTAGCTAATGCCTACAACAAGAGATTTCACTTAAGTGTGAGTCGAGTCAGTGTCATTCTCCTTTTCATTTGTTGTAGTATCTTGCAAAAATAAGTAAAGAACACACAAAACAGGATTATATGCATAAATAAAATAAACTAGGAAGGATAAAAGTCGGGTTGTCTCTCGAGAAGCACTTTTATTTTATTAACGAGTCTCTATGTTAGACTCAAGCCGGGTCTAAGTTTCTCTTTGGACACTTTCAGCGGTGCCCATTTCCTTCATCAATTCAGCTTTCACCGTAGCTATGTTAGAACTAGTTCTAGGCATTTCCTTAATTTCTAGAACCCTAACTTTCGTGTAACTTTCTCCTGGCCTAATCATGCACATAGTAACCCCCAACTTTAAATTATAATCGGTGGTGGCTTCTTATAAGTCATGCCGAGCAATTACACCTTCTTTTTTGATAAGCCTTGTTTTTATATCTATGAAGTCATCATGTGATTCTAATTCCAAGTAGTCAACAATACCATCCAAATCGTCTTCGTCAGTGACCGTGCCAGTGAACCAATCATCCGTCTAACCGATCCTCGACAACAATCCATGATAATCAACTCCATCCTTTCGTTCCCAAAATTTTCAAGATCCTCGCTAGCATCCCCTTTATCGTAAGGATTTTCCTCATGAGTGAGGTCTAAGATTGGTTCATCAGTATCATTATAGGAGTCATTATTAAGTTCTTGTCTCCAATATTCTCTCTGATTCTTTCCTCGTTCGTTTTGCGTACTGAATCGCACGAAACGTGCTCATCGAGTAAAGTAAAGATAAGTAAGTTCCCGTAGATTTGAAAATTGTTAAATGACAAACAATAATCAATCTTCCGAGTCGAAGTCCCCAACGAGGTTGAATTGAAAAAAAATCACAATAAGTTTTACGAAGAATGAATGCTTGATTAACTTTAAAGTTTGTTTTTAAAAGACTTTTATAATACTAAGAAGTGTTAAACTAATAAGTAATACTAAAACAAATGAAGCTACGAAAATATGCTAAAATGATCTAAAAGATTATAAAGATGCAAATGCTTGCTAAGTGATGTGTAAAATTCATTAAGTGTGAATTAAGGTTTTTTAACGAATTAACATCCTTAAAAAAGATAGCTATCTCACAACGTTGGCTTATTTTGACAAAAACCTCTTAAAAAGATATTAATTACTAGATGTATAGTTTAACTATTTTTCCGGATTTGTGGTTGGGGAGGGTGGCGGTCCTTTTTAAAAAAAATATTTAAACCACAAATCTAAATAATCAAAAATTATTAATCAATTAAACGTTTTTCAAATACACACTTAATTCCCAATTCCCAATTTCACTTAGCAAGCACTTATTAAACTACTTGCTACTCATAATAATCAATTAAGCAAAGCAAAACATTTTTATTCTAGGCTACACTAATATATTGAAAAAGGATAGAAAATTGAACCTAATTAGAGACCCGCAAATAAACGAATACCACTCGATTTATTTAGCTAAAGCAAATAATCAAATTCGGTGTAGCTAAATAAATCCTTAAGCTCCACGCCTCGTGAGTTGACCGGTACCAAAAGTTACAACACAAAACAAATCAAACTGTTAAGTCTTAACATAAATCTAATATTGCAATTTCTATGCAAGCCTTAATCATTACGCGGCCCAAATGCAATCCTAGCTTGCTACATTAATACAAACCCAAATGTTCAAATCGTGGCCCAAACAGTAAGATGGAATGCGGCCCAATTTAATAAACTAAAGGCCCAGATCAATTTTACAAACCAAACGCACACAGATGCTTATTAACGAAAAGCTTTCTAGTTAACAATCTTAATCACAAAATAAGCAAATATGATAAGCCACGAGCACTTAGCCATACGAGATAAGCATTCCTGAAAAATGATATAAGCACTAGAACAAGATACCACGACAAATAAGCTAAACGATTTTTAAGCTAGTACGAGTTTTAAGCTAGATCTTCTTAATAAGCCTAAAACCTAAACGAAATAAGCTCTAAACTAATCAGATAAACAAACGAGATTGAGCTAAACACAATAGAACAACGAGATAAGCTCTTTAAACTCCAAACCTTAATAATAAGCAAAACGAATTCGAGATCTACAACTTTAACGACTAAATAAGCAAAACACCAAACAAGAGAAGCTCAAAACCAGATCAATAAGCAATAAAACCAGCAACAAGGATTTAGAATAAGCTATAAGCACTTTAACGAATCAAATGACAAAGCGAATAAGCAAATAAGCTTACAAAAGTTTGATCTAGCAATATAAGCTCACTTTAAACCATATCTTAACAGAAAATAAGAGCTCCTAATAAAACTAAAATGATATAAGAACAATAATAAGCTATATTCGAGCTTATTTTAGCTTATTATTTTGAAAAGTGCTTAAAAACGATTGAGAATGAATCGAATGAGCTTGAAAATCTTATAGGAGTCATTTTCTAAGCATTTAAGAACTTTCGACAATAATAAGCTATGAAAATAAGCACGAAAAATCATCTTATAGAATAAGCTAACAAAAAAAGAAAAGGAAACGAATGTATAAGCAAACAAATAGCAAACCGAGATCTTCAACAAACTTTAAACCATTTTCATTACATCATCTTAATAAGCTTGTGAAATAAGCTGAGTACAATAAGCGGGAAAATTGAAATAAGCTTTTACAAAACTAAAATAAGCTAAAAACTACAACTAAAAAGTAAGAAAACTAAAATCCTAGGCGAATAAAAATGAGGGGAGCGTGTGACTTTTATAGGGGAGTAAAGGGTGAGATTTGTAAATTCGTCCTCATCATTGGATGCTTGATTGGCCCATCATTGGCCTCCAATGATTACACACAATGGGCTACTATGAAAAGGAAATCCCACCGAGAGATGTCCAACGTGCCACAATTGCCTTGCTTAAATCGAGACGCAAACAAATTCTGAGCCCTTTGTCAATTGTGTCAAATGAAAAATGAGGTTTATAAGATTTTCCCAAGCCACGTGTCGAGCTCCAATTCGCCCCTTCCAACACTAGTGCGCCATCACATGACAATTTATTTGATTTAATTTGATGTCACGTGACATGACGTCACACTTTTATAAACTCGGATTTTGTAATTTCCATGTTGGGCTATATTAGGCTTAGGTTGGGCTTGGGCTGATCCGGCCCATAAAATGGGTTACGGGCCAGCCCAATAAAATCTTGGGTACCTGTTGACACGTTTTTCCCGTGCTCATTTCCAATGCATGCTCAGGAATTCACAACTTGTCTTGATTTTGAATATTAGGCACTCTTGATCGCGACGAACCCGTAAATACCCGTTTTTGCTTCGTTTTCAATCATTTTTACCTGCAAGACATAAAAATACCAAACAAACATATTTACAAGATAATTATCCATATTTTAGCATTGTTAGTCCGTTTAATAGTGTTTTCCAAACAAACATATTTGCAATATAATTAAGCATATTTTAGTATTTTTAGTCCGATTAATAGTGTTTTACGGGGTAAAAAGGATGTGTGTTTTAGCACACATCAAACTCCCCCACACTAAGCCATTGCTGGTCCCACACACAATGTTTATAAAACAAGCCGGAAAGTAAATAATTTTATCCCATTAAGAAGGTTCAAAAATTATTTATTTCGCAAACACCCCCGTTTTAACCACTTATTCAATAATAGATAAAAACTAAGATAAAAATTAAATAACATTATTTAAAAGGCTTTAAGAACAGGATTTCGTCATCCTTGATTTTCACAATCTCCAAACTAAGCTTAAAATGAAATCACAGTCAAATACAAGATTAGATGCTAACACTACTCATAAATGCTAATTGTGTAAACGCAGCTACTTTTCGCTCCCTTATTCCTAATTTTCTCTAAGGATTTTATTATTATTATTGGTGACAAATAAATTATGGCCTTATTATTATAAAGTAAACCCGGTTTAGACCATAATTAGTTTGAAATCCTTTCCTAAAGAGACGATGTGGTGAGAATAAGGTCCACATTAAGGTTCTAATTTCGCATGATTTAGGGGTTATCCTTTTTATTTCATCAGAAACAACTCAACTACGAGTCCAGAGACGGAGGCTTTATTTAGATAACCCCGGAGTCGAAATTTGGCTTTATTCTTATTATTGCAACATTATTAACCCCCCGGTCCTTTAAACAACTGCCACATCGGTATGCGAGCCGACCATGGTCCAGGAGTCTTATTTAGACCAGGGGATCCTCGACCTTTTTAAAGGCTGCAACATCGGGAGCGAACCGACCAGATGCAGCAAACTTTTATCAGTCTCGGATTTATTATTCTTACTATGGGCCTTCTTTTGAAGACTGCCACATCGGCAGCGAACCGACCAGAGACAGTAAACTTTTATCAGCCCACAGTTCTTCTTCTTATTATTATTATTTCCTCCACCCTTTAAACGATTGTCACATCGGGCGCGAACCGACCATGATACAGAAGTCTTATTTTGGCTTCGGTTTATTACATTATTATTATAGCCAAATTTCAAGTCCTGTGGTCTTTTAACTACCTAGACAACGGTAGCGAGCCGTCAAGAATCGGTAGCCTATTTCCCCACAACACTGACAAAACCTCGATGTGTACCTTACTTTCACCAGAAGGAATCTCTACGAAGGGATCTAAACTAAGAATCGCAAAAACCAAAGTAACTTTATTTATTTAACAATTATATAACGTTTATTAAGCTGGTGGGAGCAAAAAGCCACAATTAACCTCTATGAGCTCTAAAGAGATCCAACTACTCCACGCTTAGCATCTAACTTATATTCAACTCTATCATTTTTCGTTCTTTGAAAAATTTTAAAGTTTTTAAAACTACCCCGGGTCGTTGTACATCCCGTTGAGGCGTGAATGGAAGAATCGATAGCGTTTGATTTGGACAAAGATTGGTATGTACTTCTACAAATATTAAACAATTAAAAACTAAATGAAAACTTAAATTTACGGGAAGCATAAACAAGGAAATAGATGACCTAAACTACGAAAAACATAATTAATTATTGGGAAATCCTAAAATACAATCTATAATAAAAAGGGGGAACAAAAATAGTTATCGGGAAACCCTAATACTAAAAATTAAGAAATAAATGCTAAATTAAAATAATAAATTAAATAAATCTAAATTAACTAAGTTGAAAAATAAAGAAAACTAAACAAAAACGGAGGTCGTTTGAATGTAGAAACGAGAAAGAAGCGGTAAAACCACTCGTAAAAAACGGTCTAAGACTGAATTTTATGAAAATAAAGCTCTACACTAAATTTATATTTTTCCTAGACACTAAATACAAAAATAAAATTTTATAAAAAAGAGAATAAATCTTATTTTATTAATATTGTCCTGATTTTTATTGAATAAAGATTTAATTACTAATTAAAACTAAGAAAATAAGAAAAAACAAAAATAAAAGTTATAAAATTCTAAAAAAATAAACATAAATAAAAAAAATCTAACATCTAAAAATATAAAAAAAATCCATAAAAAAGTACTTGTTTAAATCAATAAGTAATTAAACTTATTAAATAAAACCTAATTTAAATTTATGTTAAATCTAAATAAAACCTAAACACTGTTAACCCAAGAGACTAACAATAAAACCATAAGACTAACGGGGTAACAAGGCTACTAACTAAGGATACTAATGCTGGCAAACTAAAAAATCGGAAATTACATAAATGGTCCAAGAGCACAAACGCCGATTATCAAAAGGGTCAAATGCTTATTTGACAAAAGTCAAATAAGCAAACTTGTAGAAGGGCTTATGGTAGAGTAGCTTTTGAAAAAACACCAAAGTGCTAGATTCTCAAGATTAGCCTAAAATTAACTTGTAAACTTGAACAGAAAGCATAAAAGGCTTATTGCAATTAATTTTTTCTTATCTTTTGGGAATTGGCTAACAAAATTAGCATAACAACTTTGGGAGAACAGATAAATAGGAGAGTTGAATCCTAAATTTAAGCTATGGCATGTCTAATAAGTCAACAAAATAAAGCTGAACTATTTATAAAAGCTATGCTAAACAGTTGATAAAAACAGAAATGATAGCATTACTTAAGGCTAAGCTAAGCTATGGCTAAAAATGGGGAATTAAGCCTACAGATTTTGGGAATTTAAAGTCTATCTTAAGGGGTTATAGAAACAGCAAAACGGTCCTATCTATGCTTAAAATAAGCTAGAAAAATCGGGCATAGAAAACCCTTGTGCTTCAGCACGTCATATTAACGGCTGAGAAAGAATTTTATAGGGGGAGGTCACATGACATAGGGGGTACTTTTTACAGCTTATGCAATAAAGCACTTAAGAGCTTTTTAGTCCAACCAATCACAAACAGATTACCAATGGAGCAAAAAAGATCTGATTTTTTCAAGTTGGTTTATAAATGTAGATTTTTATTTCTGAAATTTGGGCTTAAAGTGAGAGTTATTCACATTTATGACATACATAATGTAACTTGTCTTGAACTATATATCAAAATGACAGTCAAAGGGTGGGAAAAAATGCTAGAAATAAACAACACAAGCACAACGAACAGTGTGCTTAAGCTTTGCATAAGCAGCTGATCCCTTAAGTCTTAATTTGGCTATTTGAAAATCTGACAGAATACAAAAAGGAGCCTTAAAAATTTATTTTTACACTAAAAAAGCTGATTTAAATGGCTTTTATTTTTATAACTCAACACTCAGCCAAAGTTGGCTAGGAGTGGTTATAAACCCATTGAAAACCCCCATTATGACCCATTTTAAAGTCTAACCAAACCCCCCTTTAATAAATAAAAATTGAATCGTTAACTGATTTTTTAAGGCAAATAAAGGCTGAAAAAGGGTGTTATAAGGTGTGTTTTAATTAACTGTTAACACGAGCTTTATATAAGGAAATTAAACAGGATATAAGAACAACATAAAATCTTAGAACTTGACAAAGCCAACATCAATAAATTCTTAACATTTTATATTAAAAACAGAAATTACAACATAAAACTTTTAAATACCACGACTGAGTTACACTAATAAACAATGATACACACTTAATCAAGACCATTAAACCCCTAATCTACATATGTCAAGTGGTTCTTGCTCTTCGCTGTCCTCATTTCTCATTATATAGCCTCTCAAATGACTTGGTCTGCGTTTCTTCTTTGAGTCGCGTTAGATCACTTGTCTTCCAAGCGATATCTCTAACCCTTGCAACTTGAGCTCGCCTCTTCTTCTCTTCATCTACTCTCAGGCCTCTCTCGTTTGGGGTCTTAGCGTTGTTTGCCTGTATTGTCAACACATCCTTATGAAACACGCAGACCAAGGCGTAATCCTGGGAAGGTGGGATATACATGGGTTACAGGTATGCTCGCGATTCTCTCATAGGTATCCGTGCTTTAGCGGGCCTAGGATCTACCTGGAGTGCCTCGGTAGAGGGAGGTTCTGAGCGCGGCGACGGCGGTAATATGAGCACCTCGTTGCACTGCCAAGGTTTTAAATTCGGGACGAGATTAGTACTAAAGACACTTTTAATCTCACCATTCAACTACCCTACTACCCATCTAATTTTCATTTCTATTCTCTAACTTCTTTTCAGTTATGAATCTGAAGTTCCATGGACTTACAACTAGTTTCCCCCATCTGAGATTTTATAACGAAAGATTAAAGAAGGTTTGAATATATACAAAAGAGTCCCTCTTGGTTATAAAGAAAAGGGTAAAAAGAGAAGGTTTTTGGTCAAATGTGCAAACCAACACCTTTGTGTTTATTTTTCATTTTTCTTTTATAAAACAAGCTTTTAAATTGCATTAGCCCCTAAAGTTTTATAAAAAGAATTGTGTGCCTTTGTTGGTCTTGGGTTGTTGTAGTGGGCTGGGTTTGTAGTTGGCTAGTGGGCCCATTGGGTTGGTTGGGCCCAATAAGGTAACAGCTTACTATTGGGCTTTTCAGCCCAATAAGGCTATAAAGTGGGTTTTGCTGCAATGGCTTGAAATTGGCTGTAAAAACTGACTTAGGATTGGCCTTCAAAGTCTTCACAAGTCTTTGTCAAATGCACACAAATGGGGCTGTTGTAATTGATTGAGGGCCCATTTGGTCTCACGAGTCTTCATAATTATACTAATTATGGGCTTATATCCTACCCATCAATGGGTTAAGAGATGCACCCAGAGTAGAGTATTCATTACAGTTCCGGCACCGTTGACTGCTGGATTTCTTCTGTATTGACCTCTGACTTGTGGCATTTTTGACTTGGCACTTGATTTTTGCACAGTCATTTCCTATCCATGCTCAAATTTTGTCATTTGGCTCTGTTTCTGTCTTTTTGTTGATATCGCACTTTCTGCACAAAACAAATGCAAAACAAACATAGTATTTGGCATTTATCTGTTTTTGTGTCATTTAAGCTCGTTTTTATAGAGGTATAAAATATGTGTAATTTAATGCACATAGGCAAATCCCCCAAACTAAGGTGATTGTGTGTCCTCTCGTCAATGTTATGAATGAAACAAGTAAGCCCCCGTTTTCACCATTTCTGAATTTACACTAACCTAACATACTAATAATTTTTTGGATTATTTCTCATTTTTTAACAAGTTTATTGACTGTCTTATATTTTTTAATAGCTAACGATCATAGAATGAGAAGCGCCCGTAGAGTTGATCTACGGATTCCCTTACGGATAAAAAATCGTCCGTCGATTTTTTTCAACAAGTTCCGAAGCTAAGCAATTAACCAAGATCATTGTCGAATATAAGTCTATATGTTAAGCCCTCAAACTTATACATTTTGAATTTTTTTTTCAACATTCCCGAACGATGGATATAACGATTGAATGTGTGTACTCATTTAAATTTTAACGCATAAAGAATCAACTAATTTCATAGTACATAATTCTATGAAATGAATCAGGACTCAAATGCAAGCAACCTTATTAAGATTCACGTAACTTGATTTTTAGATTTAAACTTAGAACTTTTTTTTGCAACATATTTAACATTATAATACATAAGTTCTTTAAAGCTTAATGGAAGATGCGTTGCTTTAGTTGAAAACAGCCCTACACTCGTGTAACGGAGTAGGGATAAATCACAACCTAACGACCGATGTTCTTTAGTTTGAAAACACCACACCACTCCGTTGCTAGCGTAGTGTGGAAATCACATCCCACCTTATGTATTCTAATCATGGCTAAGGATTGGTGTCTTTTTTGAACCCTCACCTAGACCTTTCCTTACCCAAGTTAGATATCACGACACAAGAAAATCTATAATAAAGACCAAAACACCAAATCCTAGAAGTAAAGAACGGTCTTATAATTGAATCCCTCAACCTGTTTGCTAAGCGGAGTGGGATATCACGACACACTTTTACTTGCCTCATAATATTCAACATTGCAAGTGCTGTTAGTTGCAAATTTCAATAATACATTTCATTTGCATTTTTGCATTCACATTTTCATTCATATGCTTCTTTGGCATGTATCTTTTAAATCACTATAAAATCTCGTGTGTTGAAAAGCTCAAGTTACAAATTTGAAGCTTTTCTGAAAACAGCGATTGACTTAGTTGAATTAAATGAGATACGTATGATTTAGGTGGATGTAAAATTCACCGGGAGAGAAAACCCAAGTTTACGTCTATATAAGTTGATTAGAAGAATTCTTGCTTAGCACATAAACTTAAATTAACCTATATCGTTTCACGTTCATTGACACATTTTAAAATTCAAAATAGCTATAGAATGCAGTGGAAAGCTTGCTGCCTAAGGAACTAGCTAGGGGCATCACACGCCCGTCAAAGTCAAATTGCTATCATTATTCTAAAAACCCAAAAGAAAAGCACAACATGTGACAAACACGTTAATATATTTTTTGAAAAAAATGTTCAATTTTTCAATTTTTTTGGTATTTTTGGTGGTAAAAACGGTTTAACACGTGTAACAAATGCTGCAAGGAAACAATCCAAGATCGAAGATACCGCCCCCCAACTAGAACTAAACATACGTCCTCGATGTTTTGAAGGGGTATTACATTAATCCTAAGCCATTTATGAGGTATGCAAAGATAATAACGTTTAGTTACCGATAAGATTTAGATATCGGATTTCCAATGAAAGCTGAGGATGTGAAACTCTTGGATGAATGACAAAACTGAGGATAGTCACTTTCACATTCCGGTCAATCCTGGACTAAATAATCAACAATACAACACTGGATAACTACTGCTGCTTATCACTGGAAATAGATCAATCTAGCGACAGATAATAACACACACTATCTATTTACACTATCGACAACACGTAATAAGCTCTCCGGGTGCTGCCTCACTCACGAAGCGCTCTGATTTCGTCGCACTCTCGTCATCTTGAATTCTCTCATCACAAGGATCACTTGCGGTCTTGCGGAAACTGAGTTGGAGATCTTGAACTTCACCAAGTGTGGTACGGTCCCATCCAAAGTAATGCTTTGACAATACTAATCCCCAAAAATCACTTGATAAATTTGGCACCGATGGCTTGATACAAGCTCAACAGAGCCCGTACGGAAAACACTTATTGATGTGTGAAAGGGCCATTTCCAATGGATTTTAGTTATTGCCGAAGAAATCTATATATCGAATAAAGAGGAGGACATCGATCACTCAATGTTGATAAACACTTTATTGATACATGGAGTCCATGGACCTCTTTGTTTGGCCCATGTAGAACAAAGAGTTTCTCATAGGCATGAACACAGAAGTTCATTTAGGTTAATTTGAGTTGACTATTTCCTGTGATCACTCCGTAATTACAGAATTAAGTTTGCTTGCTTAAAGGCCCAGTAGCTTGGTGCTCAGCTCGATCGAGAAGGCATGGCCTTACATACACAAGCTTGTAAGGAGTAACACCCGATGAGTATTTTGTAAGCTGTGGCGGAAGGCCCATAGTGGCAGATCATCTAGTTTGTCCCGAACCAGGAGGCATCGTGGTTTCACCTATGGATGTTTCAAGGATTGGTTTTCAAGCCACGAATTGATACTTCCACTTGCCCACTTGTTTGTAGTGATAAGCGTGAGAGACGGGTGAATAAACTCCTATATTTCTGCATGAGCCTTTGTAAACTGTCATTACAAAAATGGGTTCCCGCGATCACTTATGATTGCACGGGCGAACTACCAAGAATCTGGCGAAGAGAAGATTTCAGAAATTTTTGGCATACTACTCGTGCATCATTGGTGGGGAGCAGCCTTTCGCTTCAACACATTTTGACAAATAGTCGACTGGCACGAGAAAATGACATTGTTCCCTTTCGTGAAGGGAAACGGGAACTGGGCCCATAAAGTCGATGCCCAAATGTCAAAGGATTGATCTACAAACTTGGATGAGTTTTTTGAGGCATTCTCCAATCATCGTTGTGAGGGAGTTTTTCCTTGACGTTGGCACAGAGTCACAGTTCTTATTGACAAACTCAGTAGGGCATCTTTATAGATGGTGGGGCCAGCAGAAACACCTAGGAGTCAAAGATCTTTTTGGCTTGTGAGGTATGCATCCATGATGTCCCACATACCGGTGGGTCCCATTGTGGCAAGCTGAGAGAATCTCATGAGCTTCATATATGCCGTGCACAAAAGCTCATATAACTAGAAACAATCGCCAGATCACATTGATCCGCACTAAATTTAACAACAAAGGGGTCCGTCCCAGGAAATAGTGTTTGAACATCTTTGAAACTTGTTTTTCTGCTAGGATTCACATGCCCTCACAATGTATCTAAACCCTCGTGTAATTCCCTTCCCTTCCTTCTTTCCTCCTTCATTTCTTCTTCTTTCCTTCATTCTTCTTCCACACCTTATTCCCCCCCTTTCCTTCTTCTTCTCCCCTCTCTTCTTTCTTCTTTCTTCCCCTATTTTCCTTCCTTTCTCCCCTTCATTCTCCCATATCATCTTCCCTTTCTTCCTTCTTTTCTTCCCTTTCTTCTTTCAACTCCCACAACTCCTTTCTTCCTTTCCCTTACTTCCTTCATATCCGTTTCTCTTTTCCTCTTTCGTTCTTCTTTCTTTCTCCTCTCCAACCCCCATCTTCATCCTCCTTCCTTTCTTCTTCTTCCCTTCATTCTTCTTCTTCTTCTTCCCTTCTTCCCTTCCCTTTCTCTTCACTTCTGCTATATCCTTCCCCTTCCTTCCCGTTTCCTTCATTCACTTCTTTTTCTTTCCATCTTCCTTCCTTCTCCCTTTCATTCCTTCCCTCTTCCCTTCCCTAATTCCTCTCTTTTCCTCCGTTTTCTGTTTCCCTCGCTCCGTTTTTCTTTCATTATCTCTTTCTTCTCTTCTGTCCTATCCCGGTTTCCCGTTCCTATTCCCCATTCCCCCTTTCCTTCTTCTTCTCCTTCTTTCTCTCCCCTTTCCCTCGCTTTTCATATCGCCCCTCGACCGACCTTTTCATTCTTTCGCGGTCACTTCATCTTTCGTTTCCATTTCCCTTACTTTTCCTCTCCCCTCACTCTATCCGGTTTCTTCCTTCTTCCTTCCTTTTCTTCCCTCCTTTTCTTCTGGATATAGTACGGTGAATAGTCTTCATTAGCTTTCTTTCCTCTTTCGATCCTTTCTCCCTTTCTTGTCTTTTCACTTTCATTCCTTCTTCCGTATCCTCCTTTCTCTTCTCTCTTCTTTCCTACGCCTTCTTTTTCCTTTCCTTCTTTCTGTCGACCCTTTCCATTTTCCCCTCCTTCTCTCTAGATATTTCTTCTGTTCCTTCCCACAATTCTTCTTTCTCTTTCATTTCCTTTTCTTCCCTATCTACTTACTCTTTCCCCTCGATTTCTTTCCATTTCTTTCCTTCCTTCCCTAATGTGGTAAAATTCAAAGTCGGGAGCAAACACGGGTTCTAGAATCTCCAACGAAAGGTCAACATAACATCAATTTAACCAATCTCAAGAAGGAAAATTTTCATATCTCTTTAGGATCATTGACGTTTATCATACCGGTTATCCATCCTGGACAATGAACGACTGCGAGATTCTTGCTCCTTTAGTATCATAACTTTGAAGAGTCAAAATTCTTGGAGAGGAGACCCATCGAGCAATCTCGCTTGGCATCCTTTTGCAAAGAGATACTTAAGGGCGTAATGGTCCGTATAGCACTAAGCATTTGTTCATGATTGAGGTAAAGACCGATTTGTCGAAAGCATACCACTATGTGCAAGTAGATATCTTTTTCTCCATAAGTGTTATTTTATTTAGTGTAGTCCGGTTAGTGGCTTCCCACTCAAGGTCTACTACATAGTGATAGGCCGAAAATGTTTTCATCAAACGTTTGCCTCCAAAACTGCACCATGAGACGAAATCGCTTGCATCGCACATAACTCAAATGGAAGGTCTCCCAGTGTTGAGCAAAATACAATTGGAGCTTCCGTAAGTCTATCTTTTCAATGTTGGAAACTTCGATGCAGTCATCGAAAGATGAATGGAGTAGTCTTACTCTAAGGAATGGGTCATTGTCGTGCATAATTTTTGAGAAACCAGAATGAACCGCCGGTAAAAACCGGCATGACCGAGAAAACTCCTAATTTGTCCCTTGTCGGTGGATGGTGAGGCAATTTTGCAATGACATCGATTTTGGCGTAATTGTCAACCTCATCGACCCTTCTTGAGAAATACTATAGGCGCGAGGACAATGCCCTCTTTGAACCAAAAATGGGCTTCTTGCCCCAGTTAAGACTTAAGTGGTGTCTTCACACCTTTGAAGCATGTGGTTGGTCTAAACGGGAGAGGGCAGTTTTGGAAAGAGATTCCCCAAAGACCGAGAAGTCGTCATAAAGACTTCCAATCGTCTCTCAACCATGTCATGAAAGAATGCTAACATACAACGTTGAAACGTGCCTGGAGCATATTGCATAAGCCGAAGGCATGCGACGGTAGGCAAAACGTATCCAGTACTGGGCAAGGTAAAAAGTAGTCTATTCTGGATCATGCGGGGGGTCAATGGGGATTTGGAAATAACCGGAATAGAAACATCGACAAACAAGATAGAATTTCAATATCCAACACCCCCGCAAATCTCTCAAGCCATTTTTGTCCTCATGAACGGTAGAGGGAATAGGCCTTTGCGGGTGGCTTCATTAACTTACGATAGTCTAATGCATCACCCGCCAACCGGTAACCACAACGAGTATGAATCAACTCATTTTCCCATCGATCACTACTAACAGTTATTCCTCCCTTCTTGGTACACAATGTACCGGCTAACCAGGGACCTGTCAGGTGATAGGTAAATCAAATACCAACTTCGAGAAGTTTTCACCTCCTTTTTAATAACATTCGTAGGATTTTGGATTACTCGTCTTTGATGGTTTGAGCAGCTGTGCATAGTCCTCTCAATAAATCATTGAGATACAAAATTCGGGTTGATACCGCTGAATGTCAGAAAGTATCCAAGCGAGAGACTCGCTTGTGGACTTTAGCACCTTTAGAGAGCGGAATTTCCTCACGATCCACTCTTTAGCATATTGAACGGCAACTTGTTGTCTGCCTAATATTTCTATCAAAAATGCATACTGCGACGATGGGTGGAAGAGCAGATCTTGAGTTCACTCGGGAGGTTCATGAACGGAAAGGTTTCAATGGGTTTTACTTCAACAGAGTGTTTGACCTCTTTCCTACCTCGAGGCATATATTGTTTTATGATTTGGAGTGGGGTGGGTGGTTCACTGTTCAAAATTGGCTTCTAGAAGCAGTAGTCCCCCTCAGGATTCATAGTAGAAGGATTAATATGCTGGACAATCCGGATCATCTGCTAAACAAGGAAAGAGTCGAGCTTCCTCGAGAAGCAGGAAATCACCAACACCCCAAATGGAGTTAGGGTACAGGAGAAGAAGTAGCAACAATTGGATCATAATACGGAGTGAAATTTCCACTCAGCGATATATCAGTAAAACAAAGAATATTCTTGAATAATCCTCACAAGCCATTATCAATGACTTCAATCATTGTTTGCCGTCAAGTGCGTGTAATTTGGCCGAGAATCACTCGAAGTCGTGATCCAAATTGTAAGTGATGGCTTACCTTCCTAGTTCTAAGAGTTAATTCACCCCTTGTGCACATCAATCAAAGCACATGACTGGTCTTAAGAAGCACCTCCCGAGGCGAATTTTTTTTTAAAAGGACTCCGGGGTCTGGCTCAAATCTACAACCACAAAGTACCGGCTGAAAGTGAAATACACGCAATTTTAAACGGAGACACTCTTTGCAATTCCCATTGTTTAGAAATTGATCGAACGTCCGCAAGTTCGAGCGTCATGCAAGTTGGAGTAGAGATCAGGGATAGTGAAAGATTTTCAACTGAAAATAGGCATTTATAGATTAATGCTAGAGCAGACCCGAGATCGGCTAATGCTAAGCATTCATCCATCCACTGGAAATTCATCACGAGAATCAGGAACTGCCGGAGGTCAACCAAGTTTCTGGTAACTTGTTTAAGATGACCGCGTGAACAATGTTCATTAATCATCGAGGTTCGAGCTAGACAGGGTCATTGAAGTTCGAGCACTTCAGTAAGATTTTCTCATTTTATTCCCAAGGTAAGTTCTTAAGTCGACGGCTGAATGGTGATATCAAACAAGAGCATACCGTTTAAAGCTAATCTCGAAACTCTTTCTTTGAAGATTTCATAGAATTTGTCGATTTTTTGTTACATTAGCTTGATTACGGCTCTTTTCATTATCACGCCATCGAAGGATTATGGAAGGAGAAACTGAAGTTTAGTGTTTGGCACGAGGAGCAACAACAGGAGCTACAATGGGCTCAAAACTAGGGAGGTGTGATATGGTTCAGGACCAATCAGGAGGTTGGTCGGGGCGGTACTTGTGAGTCAAGAAGGTGCACTTGTCTTCTGTCCACCGTCGTGTATTGGCTTCAACACTACAACTACTGAAGGAAGGGGTAGGATTGGGGTCCTTGAATGCAACACCAACACCGCTTTCGGGTAGTGATACCCATAAAAGTCTTCGTCTAGGGTTAGTAACTGTGTTACCAGGGAGTTGTCCCTGACGCCTGAAGTAGAGCGGATTGGCAGATACAAACTTAATCCAACATATCATTTCAGATTTGGCCATTGATTATTCAATTTTTTTTGTTTCGATGTTGCATGATTGTCAGACCCTAGTTTTGACAGGTTATTTGCATGTTTCTCATGATAGCAATCATAGCCTTGACGTAGTTGTCAAAATCGTTTCTTTGGTGACACGAGTGTGTCTGAGAACGGGGGTTTGATAAAAGCTAGAGACTTGATTAACCTGGGGTCTATAGAAGTTGATTCTGACTGAAAATTGACTGGTTAAAATTCACCTCTGTTTGGTTGAAATTGCTCTCTCACGTATTGGTTTAAAGTTTAATTCCCCATTGAAATTGTTAGCAGTTATTGCATGAGATTCTAAAAGACTGTGAAAACCTGGAGGGCAATGATGATTTGGCAATCAATTTTGAGGTCGGAAATGGAGCTTACTGAGATTGTAATAGCTGCAGGAGCGCTTGTGACACCATACTCAGAAATTTGTCTCCGATAAACGTTGCATGAGTGGCACTGGACAGTTCTGATGAGAATTGGGCACCACCGCAGAGTTTTAAAAGTAACACAACTTAGCTTCCAACTGTCATTTGAAAGGTGCAGGAGCTTGGAGCAGGAAGCCGAAAGCTTGGTTCATACTGTCTAAGAGCAATGTGCTCACGGACAATATCCTTAAGTTCACAGGCAACATCAGATGATACAGCTTGGAGTGGAACGAGTTTGTACTATACCTTGGCAACAACTGCAATTAGCTCGTGGTTTAGACGAACTTTGACGTGCTCTCGATGATTTAAACATCACACTTAAGCATTTATTCCAAAAATGTTTCCAAAAAGCTGCTGGAGATTTCAATACTCATCTTGTACCTCTATTTCAATGCTGTCTTCGCAGAGACTATATAATGTTCTCAGCATGCAATTCTTCTTCTGAGCATCCATTGGGCGGAACATTATCTCTCTCATCTAGTTAGAATCATTACGAAACTACTCCCTAAGCCATATAAACGATTCATCGAAACTCTCTCATGCTGAAACTCTGGTTAGATCTCATCGCGAAGATTTCGTCACGTTTCAGCGTAGAGGTCGAAAACAACTGCATGAATCACGGATACAATCTCGTATCCAAGATTCTTCAATACATCGATATCGGGGTTCTTTTTCATCTAGCCGACATTCTATGCAGCTGCTTCCCTCTCGATGACAGCAATGAGGAACTACAGCCATACATAATCGTAGCTAGCAATTCACATTTGGTTCGCACAGCCCTCATTGTGGTCATGCGGTGATCTTATTGAATCGAGTCTCACTGATATGTTTAGCACTGCGGGTACTTTCTTTGTTCTCATGACCGTCCTTTCATTTGTCATAGATCTCGTTTTGTATCTGGCTCATCACCTTGATTACCCTTCATGCCTCAGTCTCGAAACTTGGGGCTTTGAGTCTGTCTCACAATTTAGCAGGAATAAGGCGTGCGTCCTCCGAAACTCCTTCCAGCTGGTGCTATGGAGCAAATGAACATATTTTCGGTGTCCCTGCTGCCATTAGTCTCTACAGAGGATCTTCCTGAAATGGGTATTCTAATACGAAGAGGTTCGATAACAACTTGGCGGATTCTTCTGGTGGAAAGAGGCATCTGCTCCACATAAAAGAGCTTGAAAGGGGACTAGAGAATCGAGTGCGCAGCAACAAAATGGAAAATAAAAAAAAGTACTACTAATTTTATTTTTTTTTTGATTTTGGATTAAAATATATTCACAAGCTAATTTTAAAACGCACAAGAGATAGACAACTACTTGCCAAATAGGCGATGCTTACTTCACGGTAGCTCTCAGAATGAAAAACAGCACATAGGAGAAGTCGGAGGAGTATGGAAAAGCGCGAAAAGCTTATTTCTCCCTTCCGGGTCAGTAGTTGCCTAGGAACAACCATCCTTATACCCACTTTAATAGTATTGTCAATCAGAAAGAGGTGACCGTATATCGTAAAGTGACACAGAAGCAAAGTTAAAAATCTTTGGTTCAAAATTCTATAGGGAACTCAGTAGTTTTCACGACGAACTTATTAGGATCAGAATACTTCGAAGTGAGAATATTATATTTGTCGGTATTTTACCATTAAGCGACGTTTTTAATTTTTAATGGACAATTTTTTTAAATTTGATTTTTTTTTTGGTTTTTTAATTTTTATAAGATAGTAACTATAAAAAGAAAGAAAATATTTTTGTGTTTTTTAATATGATATATTAACAATAAGACAAGTTCAGATCAAAGTCGGATAACAATCGTAGCAAATGCCTCCCCGGCAACGGCGCCATTTTGGTACTCGGCCTTTCGCAAGGCGCTGATGAGTACGATTCGATTGTAGTATAGGATACGTAAGAATTCCGAGAGATTAAAAATCAATCCCTTTTATCCAAAGGAAAATCAATTTAAAACTACCCGGGTCGTTGTCCCCGTTGAGGCGTGAATGGAAGATCGAAGACGTTTGATTTGGACAAAGATGGGATATTACTTCTACAAATATTAAACAATTAAAAACTAAATGAAAACTTAAATTTACGGGAAGCATAAACAAGGAAATAGATGACCTAAACTACGGGAAACATAATTAATTATTGGGAAATCCTAAAATACAATCTATAATAAAAAGGGGGAACAAAAATAGTTATCGGGAAACCCTAATACTAAAAATTAAGAAAATTAAATGCTAAATTAAATTAAAAATTAAAATTAAATTCTAATTAACTTAATTTGAAAAATAAAGAAAACTAGAACTAAAACGGAGGTCGTTTGAATGCTAAACGAAAAGAAACGGTAAAACGCACCCGGTAAAACGGGTCTAAGACTGAAATTTAAGAAAAATTAAGCCTACACTAAATTTTATATTTTTCCTACATACTAAATGACAAAATAAAATTTTATAAAAAAGAAAAATATTTTTTTATTAATTTTTGGATTTTTTATGAATTTTTAAAGATTAATAACTAATTAAAACTAAGAAAATAGAAAAAGACAAAAAATAAAAGTTATAAAAATTCTGAAAAAATAAAATTAAATAAAACCTAACAGCTGTTAACTCTAGAGGACTAACAGTAAAAACCTATAAGGACTAACGGGGTAACAAGGCACTAACTAAGGATACTAATGCTGCTAACTATAAAATCGGAAATTACATAAATGGTCCCTGAGCACTAACCCGATTATCAAAAAGGGTCCAAAGTGCTTATTTGACAAAAGTCAAAAAAGCAAACTTGTAGAAGGGCTTATGGGGAGTAACTTTTGTAAAAGCACCAAGTGCTGATTCTCAAAGAATAAGCCAGAAAATTAAGCTGTTAAACTGACAGAAGCTTAAAAGGCTTATGGCTTATTTTTCTTTCTTTTGGGGATTTAGGCTAACAAAATAAGCTTACAACTTATGGGGAACAGATAAATAGGAGAGGGGAATCCTAAATTTAAGCTATGGCATTCTAATAAGTCCTAAAATAAGCTGAACTATTATTAAGCTATGCTAAACAGTTGATAAAAGACAGAAATGAGGCTACTTAAGGCTTAAGTTAAGCTATGCTAAAAAGGGAATTAAGCCATAAGATTTTGGGAATTTAAAGGTCTACTTAAGGGCTTATGAAAACAGCAAAAAGGTCCTAGGTCTATGCTTAAAATAAGCTAGAAAAATTGGGCTTAACCCTGGTGCTCAGCACCAGGGGAGGTCAACAGTGACATAGGGGTACTTTTTAAGCTTATGCAATAAGCTCTTATGAGCTTTTTAGTCAAAACCAAGCACAAACAGATTAACAATGGAGGCAAATGAGCTTATTTTCAAAGTTTGGTTTATAAATGTAGATTTTTAATTGCTGAAATTTGGGCTTAAAGTTGAGGGTTTTCACAAATTATGCATACATACTTACTTGTCTTGAACTTAGTATATCAAAATGACAGGACAAAGGGTTGGGTAAAATGGCTAGAAACAACAACAACAAGCACAACAACAGTGTGCTTAAGCTGCATAAGCAGCTGGAGCCCTTAAGCTTAATTTGGCTTATTGAAAATCTGACAGAATACAAAAGGAGCCTTAAAAATTTATTTTTACACTAAAAAGCTTGATTAAAGTGGCTTATTAAACTCCACACACTCAGCCAAAGTTGGCTGAGTGGTTATAACCCATTATAACCCCCATATGACCCATTTTAAAGTCTAAACCAAACACCCCTTTAATATATAAAAATTGATCTTTAACTGATTTTTAGGTAAATTAAGGCTGAGAAAGGGTGTTATAAGGTGTGTTTAATAACTTTAACACACTTTATATAAGATTAAACAGGATTTAAGAACAACTATAAATCTTGAAAATTTGACAAAGGCAACTTCAAGAAATTCTTAACTTTTTATATTAAAAACAGAAATACAACATAAAACTTTTAAAATACCACTGAGTTACAACTAATACAATGAAAAACTTAATTTAAAGACATTTAAAACTAAAACATAGTAAAGTAGTTTTGTCTTCGGCTTGCTCTTTTCTCTTTTATAGCCTCTCAAAGGACTTGGGTTGTGTTTCTTTGGAGTGTAGAAACTTTTCCAAGCAATCCTAACCCTTGGATTGCTTCTCTTCATCTCAGCCATTGGTTGGGGTGCGGGTTTTTGTGTATTGCAAACCTGGAAAAGTTATAGGGGTAATGGGGAGGTGGGAAATGGTTAGAGTGAGCTGGGAGATGTACTTGGGATAGTGGTTTGGCCTAGAAACCATGGGAGTGCCCGGTATGGGGTTTGGCGGGAAGGGGTAATAGTACCCTGTTGCACGCAGGTTTTAAATGGGGAGGATGGAAAAGATGCAACTTTTACCCCCCAACTTACCACCTCTTTTCATTTCTATTTTAACCTTTTTTTCAGTTATAATGAAGTTTCCAAATGGACATAACAAGCCCCTCTGTTTTTATAACTAAAGAATTAAAGAAAGGTTTGAATAATTACAAAAACAGTCCCTCTGGTTATAAAGAAAAGGGTAAAAAGGAAGGTTTTGGCAAATTGCAAAACCAGCCCTTGTGTTTTATTTTTCCATTTTTCTTTATAAAACAACTTTTAAAATTGGCAATTTAGCCCCTAAAGTTTTATAAAAAGAATTGTGGGCTTTTGTTGGGCTTGGGTTTTGTATTGGGCCTTTGGGTTTGTGTTGGGCTATTGGGCCCAATTGGGTTTGGTTTGGGCCCAATAAGGTACAGGCTTAGCTATTGGGCTTTTTCAAGCCCAATAAGCTATAAAGTGGGTTTTGGCTTGCAATGGCTGAGATTGGCTGTAACTGAGCTAGGATTGGGCCTTCAAAGTCTTCACAGTCTTTGTCAAATGCACACAAATGGGCTGTTGTAATTGATTGAGGGCCCATTTGGTCTTCACAGTCTTCATAATTATACTATTGGGCTTTCCTGGCCCATCAGATGGGTTAAGATTGCATCCAATAGTATTCTTCAGTTCCGGCTCCGGTTTGACTGCTGATTCTTCTGTATTGACTCTGACTTTGGCATTTTTGGACTTTGGCCTTGATTTTGCACAGTCTTTTCCATTCCATGCTCAGTTTTGTCATTTTGGCTTGGTTTTCTGTCTTTTTGTTGATATCCACTTCCTGCACAATACAAATGCAAAACAAACATATATTTGGCAGTTTTTGTCTGTTTTTGGTCATTTAAGCTCGTTTTTAGAGGTAAAAGATATGTGTAATTAAGCACTTATCAAAAGTCATCACACATTTCTTGACAAGTTGATCCGAATATAATGTGATCAACATATATTTGGACAATAATAAGATTGGAGTCTTTCTTTTTAGTAAAGAGTGTGTTATCTACCATTCCAATGGAGTAATTATGTTTAATAAGAAAGGCTTTTAATCGATCATACCAAGCTTTTGGGGCTTGTTTTAGACCATAAAGAGCTTTCTTAAGTTTGTAGACATAATTAGGTTTTGTGAAGTCAATGAATCCTAGAGGTTGTGCCACGTAAACCTCCTCATTGATAAAACCATTAAGGAATGCACTCTTCACATCCATTTGGTATAACTTAAAGTCTAGTGCGCAAGCATAAGCTAAAAGTATTCTTATGGACTCTAGTCTAGCTACGGGTGCATATGTTTCATCGTAATCAATTCCTTCTTGTTGATTATATCCTTGGGTGACTAACCTAGCTTTGTTTCTAGTTACGACGCCATTTTCATCGAGTTTATTTCTATATACCCATTTTGTTCCTATAATGGTCATATCCCTGGGATTTGGGACTAGTTCCCAAACATCATTTGTTTTGAATTGGTTTAGTTCCTCTTTCATGGCCATTACCCAATTTTTATCTTTTAATGCCTCATTTATATTTTTAGGTTCTATTGTCAAAATAAAGCAAAAGAAATTTCTTTTGTCTTGAGCTTGCGACCTAAGAGTTCTTTGATTTAGATTACCAATAACGTTTTCTAAGGGATGAGTTTTAGATTCTTTAATATTTACAATTTGATTATTTTCTAATGAAATGTCTTCAAGATTATTGCCTATGGGTTTTGTTTTACTAACCTCAATAGCTTCTTCTTCGACTAGCTCATCATCTTCTAATGGTGATGTTTTAGGCGGGGGAGGAGTTTCATCGAAAGTTACATTCAACGACTCTTCAACTTTCATTGTTTGTTTGTTAAGTATTATGTAAGCTTTACTATTTTGCGAATATCCTAGGAAAACACCTTCGTATGACTTAGGGTCGAACTTGGTGAGGTAATCCTTTGTATTAAGAACAAAGCATTTACTTCCGAATACTCTAAAATAGTTAAGGTTTGGTTTCCTACCTCTTAACAACTCGTATGGAGTTTTTCCTAAAATACGTCTAATGGAAACTCTATTAATTATATAGGTTGATGTATCGACCGCATTACACCAAAATTTTTGAGGAATGGATTGTTCGTTTAACATGGTTCTACTCATTTCTTGTAGAGTGCGATTTTTCCTTTCTACTACCCCATTTGATTGTGGAGTACGAGGAGCGGAAAAATTATGAGATATCCCATTTAAATCACAATAGTTTCCGAATTGTACTTCATTATCAAATTCCCGACCATGATCCGATCCTTTCTAAATTGATGCAATGAACATCCTAAATGTGTTATGATCAATTTTAAATACTTTGAATTTATCAAGGCCCTCGTTATTTGCTAAAATCTAGTCCATGTGAATCGAGAATAGTCATCTACGATTACTAAGGTATAACGATTTCCTCCATAGCTTCGTATGGCGGAAGGGCCAAACAAATCCATGTGAAGTAGTTCTAGGCATCTAGTTGTTGAAACTATATTTTTAGCCTTGTGACTTGTATGAGCTTGTTTTTCCAAATTTTGCAAGCATCACAAAATGTCGGTCGTATTTTAGTTTAGGTAGGTTTCTAACTAATTCTTTAGATGCTAATGATTGAATTAATTGCATATTAGCGTGACCTAATCTCCTATGCCATAGTGTGGAGTTTTCGTCCAATGTTTTCAAGGCAATTTAGTCCTTCCGTTTTTATTTCCTATTTTCATTACATTATTCCCCTTTCCTAATTCCTTTTCCCTATAACTTTTTTCGTCTTGATTATTTTGCTATCGTTTTCGTTAAATATTACTTTGCATTTGTTATCACATATTTGACACTACACTAAGCAAGTTATATGTTAAGTTAACTACGTGCTCAACATTTTCCAATTATTAGGGATCTTGAGAAATCGTACCTTGCCAATGAATTTACCGCGCAAGTTGCTTCCAAAGATTACGTTTACTCCGTTGTATGCTTTGTATGAAGAAAACAACTTTTGATTATCGGTCATGTGTTTTGGACATCCACTATCTTTAATCCATTCATCGGGTTCTAAGTTTACTCCTAAGCATATTTCATCGGGCGCTATGACTACAAGGCAGAGATCATCATAGTCATTACTACGCAAACTCTCTCCATTGTCCACCATGCGCTACAATAAATGCTCCTTGATCGTTGTTCTTTGGCGTCTTTGAACATTCTCCAATGAGAGGTGATTTGTATCACCCCATCTAACACATTTCTTTCACTTTACATACCATCATTCCTACTTTCTTGGAATGTTTTTTCTATCCCTCTTGTTGTCTTACAAATCTTCTCGTCTCTTGAAGAATTTCTTGAATTCTTTTACCGGCATACATACTCTTCGTCTTTTTTTTCACTATGGAGCTTGATGCTATCTTCATCACTTACTTCAATTTTCACCTTAAATGCAAGAGATTCTACTATGTTCTTCTTGCTTTGACCGTTTTTCGAAGTCTTTCTTTATACCTTCTTCATAGACTTTCAATGTTTACCAATAAGTTCGTCAAGAGGTAAGGTTGTTAGATTCCTTGTGATTCTTCAAATCGCCGTGACTTCGCGCCGCCATTATGATGTAATGCCCTAAGAATTTCCTAACACAATCTTGCTAGAAAAACCTTCATCAAGTGCTTATAGACTAGTAATAAAAGTTAAATTATATCAAAGGCATATATCTATTGATTCCTTTTTCGAATCGAAATTGTTCATATTGTTTGAACAAGAAGATACTATATTGTAAAGCTTTGATTGAATAAAACCTGTACCATTGATGTTGTATAAAGCAAAGTCAACCCACAATTCTTTGCTGTATGACCATAAAAAATACAAGGTAATTCTTAACGAGGTGCAAAGCAAAATACCATTACCATTTTAGCTTCCATAATTATTGCAAGTTTCTATTTTAATATCATCATTTTGTTTCAGAAAATGGTACAACTTCATCCTTTTTAGTTCGAGATTTATATTGAAAGAGGAAACAATCACAAATGTAAAGTAAACAGCCAAAGAACTAGATCTTTTGACTTCACATAAGTTTCCAATCTATTTTCCAATAATAAATCCATCACTTCAAATAGAGGTGGTATTTGCTAGAATGTCGCTTCTCTAAAATTTTTTCCGAATCCCATATATCTATTCAAGTTTTTAAAATACAAATTATTTTAAAATCTTGGTTTAGCATGGCTCTTGATACCAATTGAGGAAAACTAGAAGGGGGGTTTAATATTTTACCTCTTTTTAACATAAGGTTTGAAATGAGTTTGTAAAAATTAAAGATTCGAATTTATGTTAAATTACAATACTTGCACAATATTAACGATATGCTTATCTACCCAATTGATATGATAGTAAGAGAAAATAATGAAAGTGAGAGATATAGAAGTAAGAAACGAATACAAACCACAACGCGAGGATTTATAGTGGTTCGGTAACAAAGCACCTCTTCGCCCTACTCCACTCCCCGAGCACCTAACTCGAGAGTTTTCTTCACTATGTCAACAAGCTCCTTTATGGCGGAGAAAACCGTACACAACGTTGCTTACACCGATTTACGACACAAATCTAAACGTCGAGTTCTAATCTTAGCTAGAACCAATCTATCACAACACGACTTCACTACTTGTTCACAACTTCACAACTTCACAACTTCTTCACAACTTCACAACTTCTTCACAACTTCAAGACTTCACTTCACCACACTATTTATATCACAACTATCTAACACTACTTGATAAGATCACCACGATTTAACTATACTTACAAAGATTGCCAAGATCTAACTACTACACACAAATACAAGATATACAAATGATTTACAAGTATGTGATATGGATGAAACAAGATTGCTATGCACACTAAGGTATAATACTTCTTCACTTGATGATGAAAACAGGAATGGTAGAGGAGAATAATAAGAGGGTTCCAAACCTATAGACCCATAAAACCTCAGTAACCTTTAAACAACATTAGAAAGCCATAAAGCAACCGGCCCCGGTTCCCAGGGTTAGGGTATTCCCTATTATGTTATGAGCCTACTCAGATCAGAACTAGTTTATTCTCTTTCGCCTATCGGCCGGCCGGCTTTAAGCAACCTTCGCATTTCCTGCTGAGATCCCAAGTCTCTTGCACTTGAGGAATTAAGCTTGGATCACTTGAAAACAAAGCTTTATGATTAAATGATCAAAGGATTTTGATGAGATGTGTGGGCTGTTTTAGAACAGAAAGAATGAGTGCAAAATGTGAGAAAATTGTAAGAAAAAGTCCAATATTTATAGGACAAACTAGGGGGGGCGTTTACCTAGGGCCGGTCCCCTTAAATAGGTGGGCGGTCCCCTTAATTTTAAGGGGGTCGACTGTGTATTTAAGGGGGCCGCCCTAGACTGGGGCTTCCCCAGTTTGTCTTTTGTGTAGGGGGAATTTTCTGGAGCTTTTCTAGCCGTTTTAGGTCCAAAAATTTGAATTTTAAAATGTTTATTTTGAATAAAATATTTCTTTTAATTGTAGAAAATGTTTTGTAATGTTTATAAAAATGTTTACAACATTTTATAAAAGTATGAGGTTGAATAAAAATTTCATTTGATCATAAAATGCATTAAGCATTTATTTATTCATACCTTTAAGTGATGTATTTGTTGAAATGAGAATTTACTACTAATTACTTGTTTACGTTTAATTTTACGTTGAACGTTTTTATATTTTGTGATTATCAAAACGTAAAGATGTGAAAAAATATTAGTAATGTTTTTAGGCATTATATTTTATCAACATCCATCCACAAATACTAGCTTTCACCGGAGTATGTGTCTGGCGTAGACCACGCTAGTTTGGCAAAAATAGTTAGTGGTGTTGTCTTCTTTGAAGATAGCGGAGAAGACTATATCGGCGTTTTAACATGAATTTTTCAGGTTTATTATTGCTCTTGGATTCTGGGATTCTTGATGATCATTTGAGGGTGCTTGCACTTCTAAACGAAAATTCACTACTAAACGGCTTAGCAGTGAAATTTCGTTATTTATGACTATCCTAAATATGGGTTCATCATGTACTCCGTAAAACAGTTACACTTATGACCCTATTAATGGGCACAATGTGGCAGGCATCACCATCTATGTGTTACCCTAAAACCACTACGTATGGCTTTCACAATCGAACATGAAGTTTTTTTGTATTAATGGTGACAATCACATATTTGTTTTGTATTAATGGTGACAATCACATGTTTTTCAATGGATGTTGACCCGGTGATATTTCGTAATTGCTTTTTTTTATTATTATCAATAACGTACAAGACGAATGAATTACGACTAGACGAAGAATAAAAATCTACAATATGCTTCCAATTTCCAAATGCTTTAAAATTTTGTTTTGACAAGTCTATACAGAGAACATGATCGTTTCATGATCGTTTGTACTCTTTTCGTCGTGTGACAACGCGTGGGATTGAGATCCTCTCATTTTCAAATCTTTAATATTCTTCTCATGTTGACATGTTGTGAGAAGAAGCAATTTAATGGGTTTTATATTTTACTCAATTATGGTCTCACTAATTAATTTTCTTTTATTTGATTGGTTCAACATTACAAAACATGAGGGACAAACATTAAAGGATCTTAATCCGTGTGGAAATGTTAGCAGGCTATCGTACTTTCTGGTTTCGCCTAACTTTAACTATTCGTAATAACTAATAAATAAACTTTTATGTGTAAAATTTTACGTGTATTTCTTCATTCAACATGTTTTCAACAGTATGGTATGACATAATCGTTTGGTTTTCCATCTTTTGTCTTTTCGACAAGATATTTTTTACTGTAATAGATTCGAGAAACTTCAAATCTTTTGACTATTTTCTTTTTTGTGAAATAAGCAATCGTTTTAAATTAGAGAAACCAAGTGGCCCGACATATTGCAGAGAGAAGCACCATTGACCATTACCTTTTCATTTATGAAATTATAAAAACTTTAGTATTTGGTAAAACCAAAACATAAGTTGCATGTGTTTCACTCATGTATCAGTTACACGCAACTTTGAAGTTCATAATATAACCTCCTAGTAGAAACTTTAAAATTTTTATAAGCGAAATATATATAATATAAAATAGATTAAGTGAAATGTATAAGCAAAGACAAATTTTAATAATTAGAGCCTTTTGGTTTGACACATTTGCATTCAAAGAATCCTTTCAAACCTAAACACACTCGTTTGGTACAACTTGAAATTGAAAATTTGTGGGCCACATTGCTAAAATATGATTCCAGCAAATGAGACTCATTTGACAATCCAAAACTAGTTTGGGCCCCCAAATTAATTTACTCCTCACAATACACTCTTTCCGAACTAAAAAAAAATATAACATTAATATTTTTTTCTCAATATTTATATAACTAACTTCCTAAAATATAATTTTTAATTAAATATTATTATTTCCCTCTTATATATTAAATCAAACTTCCAAATCTTAAACAAACTTAAATCAAATCCGAATCCTAATCCAAACCCCTCTAGATCCAAACGGCCCTAAAATAAGACGATAGATAATACAGTTTGGATAAATCTAAGGATTGAGAGAATGTTACAATATAGTATCAATTTTTAGCAGGTTAAAGTGTAACTAATTTAAGTATAAAACTTAATTTTACTTGGTTAAAATAGAGTTAGAGTTATACTTAAACTAATATTGTTTGGTGTGCAAGATACTATGCAATTCTAATTCTATAGGGATCGACCCCCATCTTATAAAACAAGGTGTTGAGGATGCTAAGTTTAATTCTTTTTTTGTTTCGATGCAAACCTTTATTTGTTATAAATAAAAGGGGTTTGAGGGTATATATCGTGTGCATGTTCTTTCTTCTGTCGGTTACCTTGTGATCTTGAGGTGTTGATTTTTTTTGTGAACTCTTTAATCAATTTCCGCGCTAAGCTTTCAGGTTTTTTGAAAGTTTTATCCATGAGTTGATATCGGAGCCTTGCTCGAGAAGAATGAAATCACACAACGAGGGGACACCCAAAACAAGCGCAAAGAATAAACCTTATTTTGTTTGGCGGTTTATGTGCGGCCGTGGTAGAATTAACACTGTGAAATATTAACCGTTGGATATCTACTAAATTCCAAATGTAGTTTTAATACACTTATTTCTAGTTCCCACCGGAGGGATCCACACATATGAGCAACCTGTAGGGAGATAACAGCCTGTCAAAGATTGCTAGATTAGATCTGATTTATTGTTGGCTTTCGGTAATGGCTTGGCTATCATTGTGTTGAATAGGTGTCTGTAAGCCTTAGGTTGATTAAGAAAACATAAGGATTAAGTTTCATTTTTCTCAAAATTCAGAGGGTTTACTTAGAGATCAAGATTGTTGTTACAAAGAGTTTCGACAAAGAGGTTTAAAGGCTTCAAAAGGTTATCGATTTAGATTTTCTTGTTGATAATCAAAATTGATGGTTAAGAAGCTTCAAGAGTTTTTTTTAGGGGGGGGGGCTTAATAAATTTGTATCAGATCCTTGTTCGAGAAAAAGGAACAAAACAATGTGGGGTAAAGAAAATCAATTTTGAGGCTTTACTTAGAGATCAAGATTGCGGTGATAAAAGGTTTTGACAAAATGGGTTTGAGGGTATATTGTGTGCATATTGTTCTTTCTTTTGTCGATTTTTCTAGTGATCTTGAGGGTATTGACATTTCTTATGAACGCTTTGATCAAATTCGTGCTAAGCTTTCGGACTTGTGAGACTTATTGAAAAAGTTGAGTCTTTAGGGTTTTTAATGGATTAAATCCACTTGACAAGGTTAAATCAAGGTTTGAATAAGAATAGATAGTACGATACTAGCTAGGTTTATCATAGAAAAGCTCGATGGTTTTGCTCTACAAAAGTATGGAGGTTCTAAACAAGTTAGGTTGAAGCAACTTGGTCCTGATGTTATTACAAGAGCCCATGGAGTACACGTTCAAAAGCGTGTTTGGTTTGAGGTGGAACTGGAGAGAGCTTAGGAAAATCATAAAGCTGGGGTTATTTAGGATAGTGATGCTCATGCTGAAGTACTCCAAAAAAGTTAGATGGTTAACAACTTTAAAGTAAAAACCGATACAAGGTTTTCTGGTAAATGAGCAGGTATACCTTGGTGCAAAGGTTAGGTTAGGTATTTGGTTATAAGGCATATAATATTGCGTGAGGACACGTAATCGCTTAGTTTGGGGAATTTTGATATGTGTGAAAACACATATCCGTTTTATATCAAAATAGACCCTAAAAAGACAAAATTGTACTTAAAATGCTTGAATACTGCTTGTTTTGTCTTTGTGATTGTGTAGGTGCAGATATTGCAAAAATCTCAAGAAAATGGTCAAAACCGGACAAACACGGACAAGGGAACGAAAGAGCACACAAAGAGCCGGGAGAATGCTATCAAAGTCAACAATGGTCAACCCTTAGTCAACTCAAGTCAATTCACGGTCAATAAAAAAAAGTCCCAAAACAGGCCTTCATATTAAATCAAAGTGCATAATTGTCCCCAAAACCCTAACACCCGTTATCTTTTAATACATATAAGATAACGGGCGTTATCTTTTACTATAACAAAACCAAAACCATAAATCCACATCCTGTTTACCCTAGCCCAACCCTTACTTTACCAAGCCCATTACCCAACCCAAGTCAACAACCCAACACCCTGAGTCAAACACCCCAACGTACAGTTAAAAATAGCGGGTAAACCATTTACTGTTCATCATCTCTTCTAACTATTTACCAGCGTCAATCAAAGGGCAATTAACAATTGAGGGTTAAGCTAGGTAATTCATGAGTTAAGGAATGAGTGGGCAGAGTAAAACGTCACCAATCACTCTCATTGGTGGAAGCCCAAGAAAGAATGTCGCGTGGATATGAAAGAAGCACAAGGAAAAAGGGTTTTTACACTTACGCATCTCACAAAAGAAACACAAAGAGGTCACATCACGGATTGCCACGCTGGCAATCCGTGTGAGCTTGAGAATGATCCAACGGACCAAAATAGACTTCCAATGATTAGTAATGATTGAAGGCCAAGATTGAAAGGAGCGTGTGCAGAGGCTAAGGACCTAGAAGCTTCCCTTAATAGCTATAAAAAGCCTTCCTCAGTCACACACAGATCATCTTTTTTTCTACAACTTTTAGTTAAAAATCTCTTTTGTATTTTTAGTTTAAATGTAATGTTTTTTTTCAAAAGCTCTTGTAATTTCCTTTTTTCTAGTATTGTAATCTGTTTTTAAGTATTAATAAAATCCTCAGTTTAGTTTTCATAAATTGTTTTCACTTATAAGTTTTTAAATATCTCAAATGCTTTTGGTACTGTTTCATAAGCTTTTAATAAGCTCATACAACCTCATCTAAGTCTTTAAGCTTAGATTTGAGCTAAATCAGTCATCTAATCTATTAAAACCTTAAAATCAGTTAATATACCCTTGTTTAATGGACAATTGGATGATAAGCTTACTTTGGAAGAGCTTATGGGGCTTGTACTAGTTTGTTTTCTAGACAATCTAGAGCTGTAGATAGCTCATTGAACCTTATTTAGCCTTTGTTTAGCTAAGGCAGATTGTAAGTCCTCTTTTATTATTTTTGTCTTTAAATTTCTTAGTGTAATCTAGCTTATTTTGCTTAATTGGTTGCTATTTCATGCTTAAACTTGTCTTATTTAGCTTATTGAACTTGTTTTATAATTTGTTTTAGGATTTAGTAGTATAGATTTTAGCTTTTCATAATTTGTCTTTACAATCACTAAAAAAAAATAAAAAATAAGTAGTTTAGCTTTTAGCTTGTTAGTCTTGCTTATTATTTGCTTAAATTAGCTCAATAGGGTTGTTAGAAGCTTATAAGAATCTGGTATTCAAGATTGGATCATTAAATTTCTTTTAGATAAGCTAAAAATGGGTTTAATGATTTTAAAGGGGTGTTTGGCATAGCAGTACTAACTACAAGTTAGTACTGCTAGTGGCCTTGTGGTCGTTTGTGTTTGATTTAAAACTCAAAATTAGGTTTGTTTAAGCTACTTTTATAAGTTAGATTAGTGTTAGTTGAGTTTGCATAAGTTAGACTCATAATAGTTCAAATCTGTCAAAATTCATTTGCATAATTAGCTCAGATCTTTTCTAGCATTATTCATTGTTTCTCTTGCCTTAGATTTGAGTTTTTAGCTTGTTAAAATTATGTCAATTGTTCTGAATCAATAGGTTTTGAGTTTTGGTTCTTATGCTTGTCAATTGCATCAGGTTAAGAAAACAACAAACTATCATTTTTAGGCTTAAGTTTTAGTAGAGAATTTAACTTTTTGATTTTTTAGATTATAGATAGCTTATAGGTCATATATCATTAGATTAGATTTAGTTTTTTTTTAATTTAGATTAATTTCTTATCTGTTTTAGTTTTCAAAATCAGTTGTTTTACTTTTCTTTTAAAATTTCAAAGACAGCATAAGCTGTCTAAACTGTCCATTTTCACAAGCCTCTTTCATTAAGCTCTTGAGTTTCAAAATAGTTTATAAAAGTTGATTTAGATAGTTAGTTAGGTGTAGATTAATATTGTATCAGCTAATAGTCCATAAGGATCTATTAGCTTATTAAAAGTTAAGCTCAAAGCTAGCAGTACTAACTGTTAAGTTAGTACTGCTGAGCTTATTTAAGCATAGTTCCCTCCATATTTTTTCTTTCTTCTTTCTAATTCAGCTTATTAGGTTAATGTTTGTTTTAGAAATAGCTAATTACTCATTGCTTTTAGCTTATTGTTCAATTAGTTCAACTTAAAGTAGCTTTTAGTCTTAAAAATATTGAAAAAGCCACAAATATAGTTAAGTAGTTTCTGTCACCTTTTCATCAATTTTCTAGCTTATTTCGTAGCTTATTCAATAAGCTGTGATCTCAAGCTTATTTTTCCTAGGTTTTAAGTAGTATAAACTATTTTCTATAATTTTTCTAGAATTTTTAAACATTTATTTTCATTAAAAACTTTAAAAAATCATAAAAATAGAAAAAAAAATTAAAAAAAATCTTTTTTAGAAAATTTTCTTTTATCATAAAGTTCATAGGAAAATTAGTTTTGTTTTCGTAGGGTCTAATTTGCAAAAAATCAATTTTTAAAGAACGGGATTCGTTCCCGTTCTCGTTTTTCGTGTTTTAACGCTCATTTCAACTCCGTTTTTGTTCTAGTTTTATTTAAACTTACTTTTTATTAAGTTTCAAAAATAGTAGTTTTTGTTAAAAGTGCTTAATCTTAGCTTGTTTACAACTTTTGTTCTTTGAGTTTTCAAAAATAATAAAAAAAAACGTATGTCTGGGACTTGAACCCATAACCTCTAACACACAACACACACACCCTACCACTATGCTTCAATAGTTCATCCATTAGGCTATTGCACTATCATTCTTTTATAATCATTTTGTCATTTTAAGCTTAATAAGCTGTTATAGCTTATTTCGCAGCTTATTCAATAAGCTGTGATCTCAAGCTTATTTTTCCTAGGTTTTAAGTAGTATAAACTATTTTTTGTAATTTTTCTAGAATTTTTAAAGTTCGTTTAGTATTTTTAAACATTTATTTTCATTAAAAACTTTAAAAAATCATAAAAAATAGAAAAATAAATAAATAAATAAAAATCTTTTTTAGAAAATTTTCTTTTATCATAAAGTTCATAGGAAAATTAGTTTTGTTTTCGTAGGGTCTAATTTGCAAAAATTCGATTTTTAAAGAACGGGATTCGTTCCCGTTCTCGTTTTTCGTGTTTTAACGCTCATTTCAACTCCGTTTTTGTTCTAGTTTTCTTTAAACTTACTTTTTAGTCAAATAGAGTCCATTTAAAAAGAAAATTTTAAGTTAGGTTTGATTTTAGCAATTTAGGGTTTTTGACCTCCGTTTAGGGGTCCCGTTTTGCGTTTTTAGTTAAAATTTGGTTTCCCGTTATTTATCCTCGTGCTTAATTGTTATAATTTGTTTATTTTAATTTTTAAAAGTAAATAATCAAACCAACCCTTGTTTCCAATTCAAATCATTGTCCGAAATTCAAGCGTGGTTTCAATTTCACGAATCGTTGGGGGATAACGACCCGGGAATCATACTTCCTGGTTTATATACGTATTGAATTATATATATTTGTGAAGATTTTCCTTTTTACCTTTGTCCTCAAGGGTAATGTAGGTCCAGCCCTAGATAGATCTTCAAGCATGTTAAGGTTGTAGAGTACTTATGTAATCACAAGCAACTCTAAGAGACTCTAACAAATTAAACTATTGTTTACGCGGAATATAAACAACAAAGTTAAAAAAGAATTACTCAAGCAATGATCATCTATGGATTTTTTCTATTAATAACAAAAGTGTTTTTCCGATCGATGGTTTCATCTATCACCGTAGGTTTCTTAAATACACATGAAACCCTAACCCCCTTCCCTAAGACTCGCTAAAGAGATAAGTATTATCACTTCCTAGGATATCTCATGCATATCCTTATCACTAACTAACTATACTATCAACTCGGAGTAAGCATAATACTACCAGGACTAATATTGTTCTACCAGCAGGAATAACTTTTGTTCTGCCAGCACTAACTATAACATTATCCTTACCAGTAGGAACTACATACCTACCAGCAGGAACTTTTACTCTACCAGTAGGAACTACATACCTACCAGCAGGAACTTTTACTCTACCAGTAGGAACTACATACCTACCAGCAGGAACTTTTACTCTACCAGTAGGAACTACATACCTACTAGTAGTAACTATCTATTACAATATTCCTAACAATCCTCCCCTAAACTTGAATTTGACCCTGTTAACTTCAAGTTTCTAGATAGATCTTCACTTGTGAGCTTGAGGATTGAGACTTGACTATGAGCAGCAGCTAAAGCAACATCCAAAAGAAGTAGGAACACAAAAACAATGGATGCTGACTGTGAAACCTTGAACCAGCAGCAACAATGTTGAATCTCCAAAATTCCATGAACTAGCAACATCGAAGAACCATCACAGCAACCGGATATCCATCAAGTCAGGGTTACAGACTATTCTCATCACATCCCATGGTGTGTTAACTCCTGGGAGAGGTGAATCAAAGAAAAGAAATGGATTTGATGAAGCCTTTACCAAGTAGCCATTAACTCTTGGGCGACTAAAACTTTCTTTGGTGGAATTCATGACATCACCCTGGTGAGTTTAATAACCAGTCCTAATTCTTAAACATGAATCAGTGAGTAATTGAATACCCTAATGGATTTTTTTGGCAAATCATCATAGCCATTAACAGATTTGATATAGTCTTTACCAAGAGTCGTACCCTCTTGGACTAGCCACTCTTTGTTGTAACAACCTGGTGAGTGAAAACCATATAGTTTTTAGCAAACTATTACAGCTATCAACGGATTTGGCAAGTCTTTACCATGAGCCGTTTGCTATGGACTAGCCACTTTTCATTCCAAGAATATGGCAAGTGAAAACCATCCAGTTTTGGGTAACCTGGCAACCATCAACGGATTTGGAAATCACACCAGAGTCGTACCCTCATGGTGAATCAACTCTTTCTTGTCTGTGAGACATGGTGAGTTGAACACCATTTGTTGTGCGGTGGTTAACCAACACCCAATCCCTTAAAATGGCTCTAGTTGTACAAAATACACTGCAATAAAACCAAGCAGCATGCCAAAAAAAACTGTTTCCAGAAGCAAAACTTGATGTGCGCTAAAAAAATTAAATATGACATACTATGCAAAAGCTAATAATGGTGGAGATTCGACATACAAACTTTATATATCCAAAATATATTTGAAATAGCAAAAAGAACTATGAGATAGAGAACAAACTTAACAGTACCAGTCATGAACCTTAGGACGCTTGGAATCAGAAATTTGTTTCTTGAGAAAGGCAATCAACTGAACCGCCGTGGTAAGTTCATTACCCACTGTTCCGCGACAAATTTCCAGCTGATGATCAAGCATCCTTTCGATAAGACTGACAGAGAGAGGATACTTCTTGTCCACAAACATATGTAAAACAAGTCCACTAACTGTCTCCAACACATGAACACCAGAAAAAGAATAGAGCTTCCAGCTTTGAATACTCCAGGTGTGTTGGTTCTTCCAAACAGCACTACCATCATTCACTTCAGGTGAATCCATCAAAACCTTAAGATCACCCCAAAGAACAAGACCAACTCCCTCAGCTGTCTTATCCTGATAAAATGTCATCACACGGCCATAGATTGTCATCAAGTCTGCTCTAGTAACCAAGTGAAGGATTTCCCGAAGACTTGTGAAGTACTTGCGAGAGTTGTCGAGCCTGTATAATGCATTGATCGAGCCTAACCCCGTAGGCAATAACTCCCAGTCAACAACAGCATAGAAATTAACAGGTGTATCATCATCAGAAGCAGAATCCGCATCAGAAGCATACTTAAGGCACACTTTGTGTTCAGCCTCAGGATCTCCTTCTTCAATTGGAATGGTAGATTGAGAAGGATGAACACCTTTTCTGCCTAAGCGCTTCTTCTTGGTACCAACCTTCTTGAGTAAGGATGCAGGGTGTGGTGCTGTAGAAGCAATGTTAGACGGAACTTCAACTGGAGTGTCTGGAATATCCTGAGAATGAGAAGGAGCAGCAACTTCCTCTCGTGAAACATTTTGAGAAGGAGTTGCACCTTCTTTTTCCTGTGGAACACCGGGAGAAGGAGCTTCAACGTTGACTGCATCATCACCAGTCTTGAGTTTCTTTGAAGAGGCACTAGTTATTGGACTACCATCTCTTTTTAAACCCCTTGTGAAAGCAACAACTCTTTGGATCTTATCAAACTCTTCTTGAAGCTGTTCAGGAGAGAGTTTTCGAACTTGAGCCTTAGTCCAACCAGTAGAGTACATAGCGGGACCTTGATTCTTCACATAAGTGCGCATATATTGCCTGAGCTGAGATAGTGTCATGGGCCTCTCCCTCCGTTCTTGAGCCCGTTATGTAGCAAGTTCTTTTCGTCGAGTATTGACCAACTCAACCATCCTGGCTGCAAAATCATCATCAGTAAATTCAACCCCAGAAATTATGGAAGATAAGTCTAGATTTGCTTGAAGACGAGCCAAAATTATATCCCAAGCAGCATCGAAGTAGTTAGCAGCAGATGCAAGAACCTCTTGCTGTCTCTTTCTTTGGTCTTTAGTCATCTCAAAGTCTTGAGACAGCTGCCTAGCGAAATTAGCATCCTTCATAAGAGATTCAGCTCTTTGCTTTTCGAAATCTGCGAGTTCTTGAGCTTGTAATCTCTGAGCAGCCTCCCAACCTAATCTTTCTTCTTCCAATTGCTTGAAAGTCTTATCATGAGTTGGAGTAGGTTCTTCAGCAGCAACACCTTTTCCCTTTCTTGCATCTCGGATATGTGATGAAGGAGTTTCAGGTGTAGTACCACTATTAGCAGGAATTGTTTCAGCATCAGGAACAGAAGTACTGGTAGTAACAGTTGTGCTACCAGGAGAAACGGTTGAAGGACCAGTAGGAGCACCATCAGAAACACCAGAGGAAACACCAGCAGACATATCAGTAGAAAGAGGTGAACTAGGAGGAATATCAGCACCAGGAGAAACATCAACATGAGCATCTGAAGCAGCAGCAGCCTTAGCCAATTTGATTAGAGGATCCACATCCTGCTCTTCTTCTTCGTCTTTATCAGACTCACTCATAACCACCTTCCTGCTCCTTGTGTGGAGTTTCAACTCCAAAGCTTTAACCTTCTTAACCAGTGTACCTACCACTTCCTTAAATAACAGCTTGTGTGCCTGAAGCTCTGATTCCAAGTTACTAACTTTCTGCACAAGTTCAGATACTAGAGAAGACAAAGCAGTTAGTGTGGCAAGGTCCTCAGCACCTCCTGAGGTTGGACCTTCAGGGGGAACATGAGTGGACCTGGGGGGAGTGGTGTGGACAGATCCTCCCAGTGTTTCATCTGCCACATTTGTGGAAGTGAAAAGGGTAGGATCAGACTTATGTGCTCCTGAAAAAGAGGCAATGTTGGGGTCTGAAGTGTGACCCTCCTCAAGCACTGGAGGAATTTGGTCTGTTGTTGTTGGTCTTGGTGGTGTGGGTAGATGTTCTTGAGATTGATCAGGCTTAGGCCTAGTCTCTTGAATAGTCTCAGGAATGGTGTGAGGGACATCTGGTGCAGCTTCCCCTGTACCTTCATCTGCTATAGCAGCTTGAGCAGGGGGAAGCATTGCAGCTAAAAGTGGCATGTGGTCCCCATTAAAATTTAACCTCATGTTAGCAAAAAGTTTGCTTGACAGTTTTAAAACATGATATTGTTTAGTATTCCTAGTTTCGATTCCCAAAATGATTTGAAGGAACCGAGGATACATAAGAAACCTTTTAGCATTACTGATGTTATGTACCATCCCCTTGAAAATGTAACGTGACCAATTAAACCTTTTCCCATCAGACAAACAAATAAGAGCTATAGCCAGTAGGCTTCCAAATTGATCCAAACTTCCAAATTTGGAACTGAGACAATGTTGGAGTGTGTGAACCAAGAACCTCCACTGAGGTGAGAACTTGTTTTTGTGGAAGGTGAGCTTGCCTTCTGTGGGGTAACCAAGATTATCCATACCTAAATATATATCAGCAATGGGCAAGTCGTCAATACCTCCATCATCACCCAATTGAAGTTGACGCCTTACAGTATCTTCAGTGATAGTGTAGGGAGTCCTATCAATCATGGCCAGTATAGCTGGAGAGCCTAACTTAGGAGCCTTGAGTGAAGCCGTTGACCAGAATTGTTTGACCAAAGAGTCAAAGATGATGGGGTCATGAGTAAGAGTATACCTAAAGTGCGAACCCCTCAAGAAGTCGAGTACTTGGTGATAATCATCACTACCTTTGGGTTTTTCCAAGTAACCCACCTTATTGTGTTCTTCTCTATACTTGAGTGCGGCCATTGTTGAGTATTAAATGGGGTTGAGTGTTAGTGCTGGTGGATGATCGCAATGGAGAGTTACTACTGGTAGAGAGAGGGAATTGAGTTTTCAAAGTGCGAGTGGAACGAGTAAAGAGCTTGTAAAAATTAGGGTTTGATTGTAAAAAGTAACTCTGTTATAATGAGAGAAAACATGAATTATCCCTTTAAATAGGTGACCCTATGATGAATTAAATGCCCAATAATCGCAAGTAGAACTTTGAATTAAAATAAAACGCAATTGAATACACCCGCTCAAAGAAAAGTCAACCCTAAAGAAAACTAACATAACCAGTAAAGCTACCAGTAGGAAGTGGTTAACCAGTAGGAACCAGTAAAGCTACCAGTAGGAACTCTTGCACCACCAGGAGAAACACGTAACCAACCAGAATGAATTCTTTATCATCAAAAGAAAGCCACACTGTTCATGAAGAACACTTGAAAAGTGCGAAACCACCCTCATGTGTGATGCATCTGCAAAAGGTTAGACCAAAACAGCCAAAACATATACAATGAAAAGGAAAAATTAACTATCAGAATTAACTAAACTAACTACATGACAGGGGTAATAACTAAAACTAGCAGGAGAAAAAATTGTAACAATAAAAACTAAGTGGTAAAACAAACGAAAAACCAACTATTTAGAAAATTTTACAACAACAGTCCTCCCCGTGGACTCAAATCCTCCCCTCAAGCCTAGCACTTAGGGATTGAGCATCCCAATGTGGACCACCAAATAATTGAATCTTGGTCCATCAAAGGCTTTGGTCAATAAATCAGCCACATTTTCATCTGTGTGAATCTTAAGCACCTGAATAAGATTTTTCTCATTTGCATCTCTAATAAAATGGTGCCTAATTTCTATGTGCTTTGTTCTTTGGTGAAACACTGGGTTTTTAATAGTACAGATGGTACTCTGATTATCAATAAAAAAATTTATGTTCATAAAATTGAACCCATAATCAAGCATTTGATTTTGAATCCAAAGTACCTGACCACAACAGTTAGCAGCTGCAACATATTCTGCTTCAGTTGAAGAAGTAGCCACAATGGTTTGCTTTTTACACTGCCATGAGATCAACCTTCTACCCAGGAACTGACATCCACCAGTTGTGGATTTTCTATCACCATGTGAACCAGCATAGTCACTGTCACTATATGCTTCCAACACAAAAGGAGAATCTCTTGGGTACCATAGACCTAGTTTTGGTTGGCCTTTAAGATACTTAAAGATCTTCTTGACTGCATTCAAATTGGAAGTCAAAGGTGTAACCTGGTGTCTAGAACAAGCACTCACTGCAAACATAATATCAGGCCTTGAAGCTGTCAAATACATGAGGGAACCTATCATGGATCTGTATAAATGAACATTAACAGCATCATCAGGTTCATCCTTGGATTTAGGCTTTGAAGCTTCATAGGGTGTTGTTGCAGTTCTCACACTTTCCATATCAAATTTCTTAAGCATGTCCTGGACATACTTGTCTTGGCTGATAAAGATCCCATCAGGCTTCTGCTTAACTTGCAATCCTAAGAAAAATGTTAACTCACCCATAGCACTCATCTCAAATTCTCCTTTCATCAACACCTCAAATTCATCACACCAGGCCTTCTTTGTAGACCCAAAAATAATGTCATCCACATAGACCTGTACTAGAATTATATCCCTGGAATTCTTCTTAATAAAGAGAGTTTTGTCTATTGTACCTCTTCTGTAATTATGCTTTAACAGAAAAGTAGACAATCTTGCATACCAGGCCCTTGGTGCTTGATGAAGACCATACAAAGCTTTCACAACTTTGTAAACATGCTTAGGGAAATGAGGATCTTCAAATCCCTTAGGTTGAGTAACATAAACTTCTTCGTCAATTTCCCCATAAAGGAAGGCACTCTTCACATCCATTTGATATACCATAAAACCCATATATGAGGCAAATGCTAAGAATAGTCTAATAGCTTCAATTCTAGCAACTGGAGCAAATACCTCATCATAGTCAATGCCCTCCTCTTGCCTATGACCTTGAGCCACCAATCTGGCTTTATTCCTTACTACTATTCCTCTGGCATCTCTTTTGTTCTTCAGAATCCATTTTGTCCCAATAGCAATTTTCCCATCAGGCAAAGGGACAAGCTTCCATACCTTCTGATTAATAAACTGTTGCATCTCCTCTTGCATTGCCTCAACCCAATCAGAATCATTAAGAGCTTGGGCAACACTACTTGGTTCAAGTTGGGATAAAAAACAAGCAAACAGACAATGTAAATAGTCTGTGTGATTATTCCTTTGTTGATCATGAACATAGCTGACAAATGTACTTTCACCAAATTTGGACTTCTTCAATGTTCCTCTTGTCTGAACTGGTGAAGTGAGATCTCCAAGAATCTGTGATTGAGGATGAATGGTGTTCACCCTCTTAGTGGGAACAGGATCAACAGCTACAATGGGTGCTAAGTTGGTGACAGTACCACCAAAATCAGCATCATATGAAGAGGAAGAGAAAATGCCAGTACTAGGATGGTGGTATATGTCCTCCATCTCTGAAGATGAGGATATGGAATTTGCAAGGTCAGAAGGAGAGGGAAATCTTGTAGAATGTTCACTTGAGCCCAATGAGTGACCAGGAGGAAGTGATGTTTCATCAGCATGAACAGGTTCGATAACAGTAGGAAATGGTTTAGCAGAACCAGCAGAAATACTCCTTTTATTGTTCTCGGTAACTCTTTCAGCCTTGTCTTGAATTTTCTGTTCCATTAAGGTATGAGCCATACGAACAGCTTCACTGAGTACCGCATGCCTAAAGGAAGTTGTTTCTCCTTTGATGTTCTCAGGCAAACCTTTAATGTAGGGCTCAACTTTCTTCTTCTCAGTCGGGACTGCTTCAGGACATAATAACGCCAACTCATTGAACCGTTGAGTGTGAGCAGCGATATTGGTGTCTCTCAACTTTAAGCTCCTCAACTCATTTTCCAACCTCTGAACCTCTTCATCCGGACATAATTCTTCCATCATCATCTTCCTCATATCATCCCGTTAGCAACATCGAGTCCCAATGTAGTGACTTAGGAAGGCCCGACCTTGGAGGGTGGCAGCAGCAAATTTCACCTTACTCCTTTCAGCACACTCACTGATCCCAAATACACTTTTAGTTTTCTCAAACAAATGACATAATTCAGCGGCACCTTCATTACCATGGAATTGGGTAGTACCACATTTCATAAAACCATCAAATGAGCATTCTCGAATGGGTGGTGCCCCACCTTGGCCGCCATTTCCACCAGATCCTCCAGCAACATTTGGATTGTTTCTAGCAGCACGATCGGCTTCTAATGCCTCAGCTACCTTGTCAGCAACTAGCTTTGAGATTGCAGCAGCAGACATTCCTTTAGGAGGCATGATTCTATCACAACACGAAGAAAATTTGGTGAGTATTCATACAATGGTATAACTACAACATGTACAATTATCTTGATCACAACATGAATTAGCAATCAAATCATACAAGGAGTCACAACACATTTAATAAAGATCAAAAGTAGTCATTAGTCATTCATCACAAGATTCAGTACATGGTTGTATTGTTCACAAAATATGACACATGTCATTACAATCATGAATACTAATTCTACTAATCGACAGGCCGGTTTAGTGATTACAATAACAAAATAAAGAAACTACAAATGATGCTAAACTAGTGTGGGTCACGTAGGGATCCACGTGTCTCAGAGGGCTGTGAGTCTCTGGGTGCAGTGGTGTCATCATCGTCGTCCTCACGAGCGGCCATAGCAGCATCCCTAACCATGGCATAGGGGTCATCCATACGTGGTGCAGAAACAAAATGAATAGGAGGCTCCTCTTGAAATCACAACTGCGTGAGTATTATTCCTCTAACCCAAGCCTCCCAATGGCTCAAACGCTCGGCCCGACGATTCTGCTCCTTTAATTCATTAAACTGCCTACTCAGGCCCAGTACAAACTTCTT
>BQNB010020052.1:0-65988 GCA_026074375.1 Tanacetum coccineum | reverse complement strand
TCGAAACAATATTTAAATTGTAATTGTGAAATAAACGCCTAAGTATTTGTCTTCGTAAAAATATTATCTTTTTCCAACAATTAATTATTTGTTAATATGATTTGATTTAATACTTTTAGTATTTATATAATGATATTATATAAATAGTTTAATTGTTTTGTAAAATAATATTTATAAAGTTAAAAACGTATATAAATATTATCTAAATGATACTACATTGTTTCTTAAGGTTTTTATAGCCCAAACGGACCAGAAAACACTAGTATTCCTACTTTTAAATATCTATGCATTCAAAAATTATGAAAATTTGAAGGTTTAAGTAAAATGTTGTTCTGAACAACTTTGTAGTTTTACACTTTGGCCGAATCAGACTCGAAGGTCCTCAAAATCACAGTTTAAACATTCCGTAGTTTTATAATTTATTAACAACTTTTATATAAAGCTTAAAAGTATTTTACCATTTTTAAAAATTTTAAAATACATAGCCTGTTCATTTTAGCTTGGTTTCACGCGTTGTTTATATGTACGGATTCATGGCGAGATATATTATTTGAATAAAATGATCACAAAATTTATAAAGTTCTGTGGCGAAACAGTAAACTCCAAAACAGTTTTTATAAATTTACGTTTTATAAAATCACAACTCCTTCGTTATAGCTTCGTTTTTATGTTCTTTATATCCACGAAATCGTGTTGAGATGTTCTAAACAAATAAAATGTTCATATATTTTTAACAGTTTCGTAACAGTGGCAGTTTTTATAAAAACACTTTTACATATTTAATTATCGTAATCTTGTAAATATCGTAACTTCTTCGTTATAGCTTCGTTTTTCGAGTTCTTTATATATTCGGAATCCTCATAAAATGTACTATCAAGATAAAATATTCACAGAATTTTTAAAATTTTGTATTGTTTTTTATAAAAACACTTTTTATCGTAATCTTGCAAAAATCATAACTTCTTCGTTATAACTTCCTTTTTTGAGTTCTTTATATGTTTGGATTCCTTATGAAATATACTATCATAATAAAATAATATTAGAATTTATAAGATTTCTAATTGTTACAGAATATTGAAACAGTCCGTATATAATTGATATATAATTTGTTTTATAAACTTTTGACATAATTAAATTATTACAAGTCCTCTAATTTAATTAATAACACATCTTTCATATATTTTAAGTCCACTAATTTATGTTCATCATTTTATGTCCAAATAAAATGTCTTCATGATTATTTATTTATAAATTTTATAAATAAAATTTTAATAATTAATTCACCAAATTAATTATATAAATTATCCAACACTTGCATAAAATATATTCTTGCATTTTAACATATTTTAAGTATTGTCTCATCACATGAAAATGTAATTTTGAATTATGTTCATGCTCATTTTATTTTACACACATATAAAATAAATCATAGATGATGAATAACAATATAACAATTATATAAATATAAAAATGAAGTAATAAAAAAGATTAGGGTTTATATTAGACCTTTTAAGAATGGATGAAGATGATACACAAATCAAACCCAAGTATCTAACCCTAAATACTTATCAAGAAAACCCTAACTTCTTGCTTGAACAAACCCTTGTTTAAATTAATACCCAAGCTTCCAAATTACCTTGCTACACCTTAGATATTACTAATAATAACCCTTGTATACTTGTAAAACGAAGAAATAAAAAACTATGAGTTGTTTTTGTGTGTTAATTTTTGTCGTATGTTTGTTAGTGAGATGGGAGAGTTTACTTGAAGTTTTCTAGTGAATGACATGTATAGGGAACATGCTTCTTATATAGGAGAAGCAAGTATGGGTTTCATCATTTAATAAAGACTAGGTAGACAATTTAGGAAGTGATTGAAACGAATTAATCAAGCATGATTGCTTGTGTTGTGTTCTAGCCGTGGGTTATGGAGCCAAAAAGAGGGGATGGGATAAGTCTTGGCTTTTACATGGAAGTTGCTAGTTCATGAAGATCCTTTGGTTAACACATAATATAGTTTATGTGTTAGTGGAGAGTTTTGTAAATTGTTTCTTGTTTCTCTTGTGGTTTGCCGTGAGTTAGAAAGGTGAGGGAGACAAAAGAGTTCTTGAAGTCCCATGGATAATACCTTAGGTTTGCATGTTGGTTTAAGGATACAATACTTTATGTAAAAGAAGACTTAGTGGATTGTTTGATTTAATATGGTGTATGTATGTATATGGAACCGGACATGGGTGAGTTTGTGTGAGAGTTTATAAAAAATTTGGGTATTAGATATAATAGTGGGTATTTGTTGAAGTATAGATGGGTTTATGAGTTTACATGCATGCATAAATGTGTTTTATTGCAAAACGTAAGCGTTTTACATAACGAATAAAAATAAAAAAGTTAAAAGTTAAAAATTATCTTCGTAAAAATAATATAACACTTGTTTGACGTAAACGTTTATTTATTTGATGCCCGTTTACGTTGAATACTGATTTTTAGTTTACGCGGTTTAACTAAACGTTGAAATTTAAAAATGGGTGCGTAAGAGTTTAAAATAAATAGTTGAATATTTATTAACGTAAAATGATGCGAAAATGTGAATTGTTACACTTCGCCCGTTAAAATAGCTTTGTCCTCAAAGATAAAGCCGTAGCATTTGACGTAGATGCGGGGTTAGGGAAGAGGTGAGGATACTTTTTCTGCATTTGGTCCTCGCGTTCCCATGTAAACTCAGGACCTCTTTTCGAGTTCTAACAAACCTTAACGATAGGAATACGACTGCTTCAAACATTTGACTTCACGATCCATGATCTCAATCGGTCCCTCGATAAAGTGGAGCTTATCATCGATATGAATTTCATCTAGAGGAATAACGAGCAATTCATCAGATAAGCATTTCTTCATGTTTGACACGTGAAATGTACTATGAACACGACTTAACTGTTCTGGAAGTTCGAGTCGGTAGGCAATGGTTCTAACTTTGGTAAAAATCTTGGAAGGTCTAATATAACGAGGGTTCAGCTTTCTCTGTTTGTCAAAACTTATCACCCCTTTCCATGGTGACACTTTCAGCATGACTCCATCTCCCACTTGAAACTCAAGGGGTTTTTGTCTCACGTCGGTATAACTCTTTTGACGATCACGGGCGGCTTGGATTTGACTCTTGATCCGAATTATCTTCTCAATTGTCTCATGAACAATCTCTGGACTAGTAAGCTAATTGTATCCAACTTCAGCCCAGCAGATGGGATATCGACATTTACGACCATACAGTGCCTTGAATGGTGCAGCCTTAATGCTTGTATGATAGCTATTGTTGTACTAAAATTCTACCAATGGTAGGTGTCTATCCCAACCTTTTCCAAAATCCATCACAAATGCACGTAGCATGTCTTCTAATGTCTGAATGGTCCTCTCACTTTGACCATCAGTCTGTGGATGATAAGCTATACTCATATCTAGTCGAGTACCTAGGGCTTTCTGAAGTGATTGCCAGAAGTGTGATGTGAATCTGCCATCGTGGTCGGAAATGATCGAGACTGGCACTCCATGCATCGAGACTACTTCCTTTAAGTATTGTCTCGTCAATTTCTCCATTGAGTTGTTTTCCTTTATGGGCAGGAAATAAGCGAACTTAGTGGGTCAATCGACTATAACCCAGATGGTGTCTTGACCATTTGCCATCTTTGGTAGCTTGGTTACGAAGTCCATAGTAATATTTTCCCATTTCCACTGAGGAATCTCTGGTTGTACCAATAAACCAAACGGTTTCTGATATTCGGCCTTAACCTTGGCACACGTTAAGCATTTACTGGCATAAGTGGCGATTTTTGCCTTCGTGTTGGGCCACAAGTACAGCTTCATCAAGTCATGGTACATCTTATCCGATCCCGGATGAATAGAATACTTAGACTTATGCGACTCTTGCATAATCAAAGCTCTTAAGTCACCAAAACATGGTATCCAGCTCTTACTTTTCAGACATAACGTTTTGTCAGAACGAGGTTTGAATTTCTTGATCATACCACATAAGTCTTTAGTTTTGAAATTCTCTCCTTTCCTCTCTTCAACTTGAGCGTTTAAAATTTACATGGGAAGATTTAAACCAATAGTCATAACTAAGGCTTGAACCCGTAGTTGCTTAATTCTTTCCTTTCGGCTTAGTGCATCTGCCACAACGTTTGCCTTTCCCAGATGGTAACGTATCTTACAGTCGTAATCACTTAACAGTTCTAACCATCGTTGTTGCCTCATGTTCAGCTCCTTCTGATAAAGGATATGCTGCAAACTCTTGTGATTAATGAACACGACACACTTCATGCCATACAGATAATGTCTCCACATATTTAGAGCGAACATTACTGCTCCAAGTTCTAAGTCATGTGTCGTGTAGTTCTTCTCATGAACCTTGAGTTGACGGGATACGTAGGCTATGACATTCTCTAATTGCATCAAAACTACGCCTAACCCTTTGTACGAAGCATCACAGCAGACCACGAAGTTCTTACTACCTTCGAGTAAAGCCAAAATCGGCGCACTACATAGTTTCTGTTTCAACACATGAAAAGCAGTTTCCTCCTTTTCTCCCCAATCAAACTTTACGCTTTTCTAAGTCAGTTTCATCATAGGTTTGGCAATATTGGAGAAACCTTCGATAAATCAACGATAATAACCAGCCAGACCTAAGAATTGACGAATTTCAGTTGGAGTCTTGGGCGATGCCCGATCCTTGATTGACTCAATCTTAGTGGGATCAACGTGAATGCCTTCACTATCATTCACGTGACTGAGAAATTGTACCTTTGAAAGCCAAAACTCACACTTTGAAAACTTGGTGTATAACTCCTTCTTAAGCAATTCCAAGATTAACTTAAGGTGCTCTGCGTATTCTTTCTTGCTTTTAGAGTAAATCAGAATGTCATCAATGAAAACGATCACGAGTATATCCAAATACAATTTTCATACCCGATTCATCAGATCCATGAATATCGCCGGTGCGTTGGTCAATCCAAATGGCATAACTTAAAATTCGTAATGACCGTAGCGTATTCTGAACGTTGTCTTATGAATGTCTTCCTCTCAAACTATGAGTTGGTGATAACCAGATCTCATGTCGATCTTAGAGTTGACAGTCGACCCTTGCAATTGGTCAAACAAGTTATCAATTCTCGAAAGTGGGTATCGGTTCTTTACAGTCAGTTTGTTCAGTTCACGGTAGTCGATACACATCCGAAAAGATCCATCCTTCTTTTTGACAAACAAAACCGGAGCTCCCCATGGTGACAAACTAGGCCTTATGAATCTTTTGTCAGAAAGTTCTTGTAGTTGGGTAGCCAATTCTTTCATTTTCGACTGTGCTAACCTATACGGGGCTCGTGCTACAGGCCAACACCCGGGACTAAGTCGATTTGAAATTCAACTTGTCGAGTCGGTGGTAATCCTGGAAAACCTTCTGCAAAGACTTCCGGAAAGTCCCGCACAGTCGTTACTTCCTCAAGTCGTTTCTCTCCATTGTCTTCAGCCTTCTTTTCTGTAACTTGTGCTAGGAAGACTTGGCACCATTTCTAAATATACTTCTTAGTCTTGGTACACGATATGATGCTCAACCTCGACTACTTCCTCCGTCACTGCCATCTCCTTGGATTATCAGAACCTTATTTCCATAAGGGATACGTACGATCTTCTCGTCACAAACGATCACCGTGTGATATTTCGCCATCCAATCCATTCAAATAATAACATCAAAACTTCCAAGTTCTACATGCATAAGGTCAATATTGAACGGGCGGCCTAATAAACATAATGTACTACCTCTAAGTATGATGTTGGTTTCTGCAACCCTTTCGTCAGCTAGTTCGACGGCATAACTAACATCTAAAGTAGATGGGACGACATCGATTAAAGTACAAAAGGTAGTTGACATAAAACTTCAATCGGTACCCGAATCAAATAGTACAGAAGCATATCGATTATTGAGAAGAAACGTACCCATGATGACGTTGGAATCTGGGTTAGCTTCTCCTCCTCCTCCCAGTGCATAAGTTTTCCCTCTTGCTTCATTGGTCCCATTCTTGTTTCCATGATTTTGATTCTTTAACTTGGGACAATCACTCCTATAGTGTCCTTTATCCTCACATTCATAACAGGTAACAACTTGCGGATTCGCCACTGGGTCCCTTTGAGTTGTGGCAGTACCTGCTTCCTTACAATCCCTAGCCATGTGTTTGACTTTCTTGCAGTTACCACACTTTACAGTGCATTGTCCCACGTGGTGTAGTCTGCACTTGTTGCAGTAGGGCAAAGGCCCAGCATATCCCTTTTTCTCACTGCTCCTTATAGTGTAAGCTTTTACCACATCTTGCCTTTTAGCAGGTGGTTGCTGCACATGATTATCCTTTTGGTTGTTATCAAATCTCCTTTTGTTTTTAGCATTCCTCACAGCATAACCTTTCATTTTATGATCCATCAAGTTGTTTGCAATCCTAATAGCATCTTGGAGTCTAGTGGGTTCCGCTGCAATCACATTCCCCTGAATATTATCAGGAAGACCTCTAATAAACTTCTCAACCCTGTCCTCCTCTTCATGGACCATCTTGGTGCACAACAAGATTAGCTTTTGGAATCCTTGGGTATAGGCTGCCAAATTATTACCCTTCATAGCCAGATTCCATAATTTAGTCTCCATCTTCTGAATCTCGTTCCTTGGACAGTATACTTCTGTCATCAACTTTATAAGTTCTTTCCATGTCATGGTATACGCATCATTAGTCTGAATTGTCCTTTTGTGGGAGTTCCACCAAGTCAATGCACTATTCTGCGGAGTGCATGTGGCATACTTCACTTGATATTTTAAAGGAAAATTGCTAATATGGAACACAGTCTCCATCTTTTCAAACCATCTAGTCAGTCCAACAACTCCCTTAGTTCCCTTAAAGATAAGTGGCTGACATTTCAAGAAATCTTGATAAGTGCACTCACGAGCAACGAGCATCAAACCTCCAGCGTTCATATTGGGATTCCCATCTCTGTTTCCTCCTCCCATACCATTCCCGTTACCATTTCTGTTACCATTTCCATTACCGCCTCCATTTCCATTAACGCCTCTATTTATATTAACATGGTCATCCCCATTATCGCCCTCATGTTCATCCCCACTCTACATTATGGGTCCTCGATTTCTGTTAGCCTCGTAAGCTTCCAAGGCTTCCGCCACACGCTGCTCGATCATCTCTTCAATCATAGCAGGTGTCATTCCAGAATGTTTCGTAGTAGGCATTGTTCTACATCAAAAATATATAAAAACATGGTGAGAATTTGGGTGAGATAAAGTCACCTTAAACGTTAGGTATAATTAATTAGGTTATACCGCACGAAGATAAAGAATCATAATGAGTTCGCGTTATACCAAGATGAAGTAATTAACAACACAATACGTAAATAATAAAAGAAGATTAATAGAAGATAAATAGACGTCAATACATCGATAAGAGTCGGTTACATTGATTTCCCAAAAGACAGTACGAATTTCTAACAATACTACTACTAGCTACTAACTACTACCGATCGATACATAAGTCACAACAGAACAAGTCTAAGGGCGATAACCCAAATGCCTCGTAGCAAAGGTCTCGAGCCTCTTGAAATCAGCTCGTTCATAGTAGCGAGATACGCGAATCTGCCTCAACTCCTCCTGAGTATATGACATATGACCTCGAAGATTGTCAATACTATCCCTCTCCACACATAACATACCTCGGAGCCTCATGTTATCCCTCTCTAATACTCTGATATTATCAAGCAATCTAGTCCTCTAAGCCTCCTCAGTCACAGCCCTACCCTCTTGGGCTCTCTACTCCTCCTCTATACCAACAATCCTATCAACCCCTATCTTAACAGTGCCCCTCGCACTAGACTCGGCCTCCTCCTCGCCTCGTCGTCTCCCTCAAACCCAACATCAGTCTCACTCCTAAATCCAGCAGTTGTCGTAGCCTCTGTTGCAATATTAGCCTCAATATTAGCCATAATGTCAAAATCAATATCCTCCCCACTACCTATCTCCATGCTCCCCTCAATGTCAGCCTCTGAAGATAGTGCAGTTAAAGAACTCCTAAACCTCTTGCGAGGTGGAAGAAGATCAGCACGGGTAGAAGATAAAGCTTTTGGAGCAAGAATAGTCGAAGGTACATAAGTATCCAAGGACCTACAACTCTTGCAAGATGGTCTATCAAATAGTGATGGTTAATGAGAAGTATCTAGATGTGATGACCTTTCAGATAAAGAGTCTGGTAAAGAATAATCTGATGAATGACTCGATGCAAGACGACGTGATAGTAATGGTCGAACCCTCTTCCTCGTATCCATCATCTTGAGTACCCCATTAGGCTGGGTATGATAGGGTCAACCAAGAGGAATCTTTTGGCCTGGTAAGACAAGAATACCAAATCGATAAAGTATCCCAGGTGGTGCAGATATTATCTAACGTACTATAGGTGGCAAATCATGAGTAGGTGATGATGGTGGTGATGAACGTGCTACTACTCTGCTCCTCCACCAAGCAACAATAACCTCATACAGGTCCTGTGATGGTGGTCTCTCAAGTGAAGCACTGACAGCATAAAAACTCGAAAGAATCAGAAGAATGTAAAAATGGAGAAGTAACTGGCGCAGGTGGATTCTCTGATGAGTTAGAGTTAGTAGAAGAATAAGTGATCAAGTCAAGTACTCCAGCAGGTGAAGCGACTCTAGCCGCCTCGACATCAGGAGAAACGAGTGGAATCACATGAGTCTCAACAGGAATCTCAGCCGAAATAGTGCCAAATAAAATGATCCGATAGTTAGATGATCCCACGCTCTTATTCGAGGAATCAGAAGAAATCAAAATAGCTAGAGCTGCCATGAATCTGCACAAGAAAAAGTTTATATAAATCTCTTAATATGAACCATGCATGATGAATGACGTAAACGAATGAATGTAAAATATAATATGGCAAGATAAAATGTAAAGTAATTATGGTAATATAATATAATTAGTACTTATATATATTAATAGGGGTTTCGTAAATCAGGCAAGTAAAAGCATGTAAGGAACACATACTAGTTATAGACCAAACCTAGTATATACTACCTGGTTCTCTATAACCTGGCTCTTATACCAATCTGTCACACCCCCAAATCGGGTCCCGTTAGAATAGGCAACTGGAGGTGTGGACGTCAAGAATATCACAAACACAAGATGCAAGAACGACCACTAAAGGGGACGTTTTGAAAATCATACTTGTTGCATTGATCAAATAATAAGTTTTACATAATACTCCAAAAGAAATTTAAGGTTTTGCGAAAGCGAAATATAAGTTTGACAACATAGATAACGAGCATGGATTATAATAAGTCTTGAAAACGGGTAGTCATATAGCACGAAGACTCCAATAAACACCTTGAAAGAATATCCAAATTAAGCACCTGAAAACATTGCTTAAAACGTCAACAATAGTTGGTGAATTCATAGGTTTAATTTAAACGAAAGCGTGGACCACAAGTTTCAAAACGTATGTGACTATTGTAACATATACAATATCACATAAAAAGAATTTATGTTGCACTAAGCTCATGATATTGAAGCTCAATACGAAAGTAGCATATAATCATGCAAAGTAAGGTACAACTTGCCCTAACAGGTGTCCAACCAAAGACCACCAAATCCTTCTGACATGATATATTTCCATTTGATCGGCGACTCCGATTCAAGTAAGCGCTACTTACCCGAACGGGGGTTATTAGCCCCAATAGATCTATTTATAACACTCGCGCTCACTTAACCAGTACAGTCGGTCAAAAAATTAACGGTACATGAAAGTTTGGGCAATAGTGGTTTGTACGCAACTTAGGCAACATGTAAGCAGGTAAGAATAACTTAAAGCACTTGTGTCCATTTTTGAAAATAAACAATGTTCTCACCCCATAGTAATAAAGTAATTGTAAAAAGGTAAAAGGGTAAGGCTATAAACTCACCTTAAGTAACGATGAGCAAAGATATAACCAACGAATGAAGTACGGAAATCAATATGTCCTAAACGCGACCTAAGAAAATAACGCGCCTTAAGAAGGGAATATAAAACGAACGACGTAATAACATTTAAACGAACTCATGGGATCCCCGTGTGTTTGTGTCTTAGTTTCGTTAATAAAATGTGACTTTACGAAGAAAATATACTTTTAACTTAATCCTGACATTTTTGATGAAAACTTACAATTTTCGGAAACTTTCTAATTTTGAAAAGTTACTATCTTAAGAAGTTTTGAAAACACGGACATTAATACCGTCCTCTAATTATTTGACATGTCCATCCTACAACGAAAAGCACTAAGCAAAACCTAAATGCTTACTTCCTAATTTTTGTCCTTGAGTGTATTTATTTAAACACTTACTATTTTTAGAAAGTCCAAACGTTTTCAAAATATAGTTTTTTAAAAGTTGTTAATGCGTCCTAACCATTTAATGAAAATACAATGACTTTCGCTAATGTTTCTAAAGCTCAAACGGACTCTAAATCGCCTAAAAATGCATTTTTAGTTTCCAATCAACTCTCTACATTTGACTTTTTCCGGAAATTTTTATCTAACTTTAACTTAGATTATCTCACTCGTCTTTCACTTTTAAGCTTAAAAACCTAGCGCAACCTTTAGTAAAACGTCGTTCCGGACAACTTTCATGTTTTATACTTTGGCTGGCTAAAACGGACTCGAAATGGGTCAAAATGCCCAATTTTGATTATGCCAGAAAGTCAAAAATGACTATTTTAGGTCAAAAACGTTTTAAACTTCATTTGGTCGTATCTCCTTCATTACAAGGTCTCTTTTAACATTCCTTATATGAAAATCTATCGACTCGGAAAAGAGCTATCCGAAGTTGTTTCCTTTACTACTCAAAATGTTTTTAAGTCAACCAAATTCTAAAAACAAAATTGGATCAGCAACTATTTTGTCCGAAACCATCTCAAAATCAACCCACGACTTTACAATAGTGCCTAGTCTAGCCTATCTCCATTCACGGCTATTTTTCAACAACACAACCATCTCAAATATCTTCCTAATACATCGCCACACATCAAAAATCATCCTAACCTAACTAGTATATCACAACATATTTATTTGATCACAAAGTTTCAACCTTTTTAATGTTTTTATCAAAACCATGTTATTAGTTATCATAAAAATAACACAAACACATGGGTAACCATACCCATATGCCACGCACGAATGAAACAAAGAAAGGGAGAAGACGGGTTCAAGGATTTACTTACAATCGATACAGATGAGATAGTAAAACACGAACTTGACAAAGATGCTTGAAAAACCCCAAATATCTCCAACAAAAGAACCTAATTAACACCAACAAAAGTACCCGAATAATCCTTGAACTAACCCATGGTTAAAACCGTCTTCAATCTTGAAATATAGGAGAAACAATCACAAAGAGAGGGTGTTTTTTGGTCGGTGATAACGCCTAAATTATACAAGTTTTCGGTGGCGTTATTTATACATATTTTATCATTTCTCGTAAACTTTCGATACTTAATAGCATGAAATACTTGCAGGTTCACTTGAAGACATCCCGAGCTCAAATAAAACAAAGATCAAGTACTTATACACTTCAGAAATTAAGATACAAGAAAAGATAAAGTCTCAAGCTGAAAAGTGCAAATGTGCGCCGCACTACCCCATGTGTGCCACACTTCTCCTCAAAGTCAAAAGAATTAAAAGCGTGATCAAAATAGTGCATTAACTCCCCAAGTACGCCGCACAAAGTATTTTGTGCGCCGCACTTCCCATCTGGCTACGAAAATTAAATGAAGTCAATAAATACTATCGCATTAACACACCATGTGCACCACACTTCTACCCGAAAATCAGCCTATAAATAGAGCCAAATTCTCACACATTTCGTCAACTCATTCTTACACACTTCTCTCATCTCACACATAATCCCTTTTCCCTTATGATGTTCTAAACCTTCCCAACCTTTTCCTAAGCCATAAACACCATACCTTTTAAAGATTCAAGATCAAACAACCAAGAACGAAGAAGAATATCATCTTAGTTTATTGAAATTAAGAAAGTTCATATTGAATCATCCCATGTTATGAACTACATAGCCATGAGAGGCTAATTCTCTCATGACTACTCGGTGAAGTTATGATAATGAATAAGTGTTTGGTATGATCGTAATCTCATTAATCTCAAGCTTATGTTGCAACCCTATTATGTCTTATCTTGTCGGTTTCGCTTATCAACTTATATTATATTATCATACCGGTATAGGTTGAAAGACCCGTTATGATCTATATGGTTTTAAAGATTTGTCTATGGTCTTTATCGTCTGTGTCGAGAAATCCACTTTCGTAAATTGATAAACAAAATAAGCGTGAATTTTTTTTTATAATAAAAAAAAAATAGGTTTAATTTGTTATGAAAAAATAAATAAAACCCCTGATCATTTGAGTGACACATTTGGTCTAGTCAACTAAATAAGTCTTAAGTTAATTAAGTTAATTTGTGAAAACATTTTCTGACGAGAAATCCTTTTTATAAGTTAAGGTTCCATCTTCGAGGTCTTAATCATTACCACTACTTATAAATTATTCTCAACTATCCGAGTAGTCATCCTTATTATCACTGGGTAAAACAAAAGTTATTTTCAAAGTTTAAATTCTATTTTCTTTCTGATTATTTGAACACTACTCAAATCCTTGTGGACGACCGGGTCTTACCTAAAAAAGATTATACTATATACGTGGGTTATACTTTTACCCATGTGTTTCCCTATCATAAAATTGATATTTTAGTCATTATAAATTTAAATCTTTTGAAACACATCAAAGTTTTTGGCGTCGTTGCCGGGGATTTTTAAGCTGTTCTGCAACCAACTCTGGAAAATTATTTTAACTCCTCCTCTTTTTCAAAAATCGCCATACAGTTTTCTGGCAAACTGACCCAAACAAATTTTCCTTGGATGCATACACGTGCTTCTAATTCTGAACTTGTTGAACCGTTACCTGAACCTGAACGTACTATGAATCGAAGACTTCGTCGACAAAATAGAAGAGTTCCATTCAATCAAAGAAACAACCCACCTTAACACCCGAGAATTGTCTATCCGCCAATTCTAGACATAAATAACTTCCGTCACTTTCTCGTTCTTCAAAACCTCTATCCAATGGATGATGAACTCGTGTAGGATGCCGACCGTGTTGTCGCTCTGACTCCCGGTTCTGCAATCACTATTCCTAAAACCACAAAAGAATTTGCCATTAAAGGTAACCACTTGACTCTCATCAAAGGAAACCAATTTGATGGTAGAACCAAAACCGATCCTCACAAACACATTCACGAATTCCTCGAAATTTATGATATGTTTAAATACAGAGACACCAAAAATGAAACTGTCCACCTAATGATGTCTCCCCTATCACTCACTAAAGAAGCAAAAACGTGGTTGGACGAACTCAACGAAGGAACTATCGAAACATGGGATGAACTTCGAACCGCTTTCATTAGCCGGTTCTTTCCCCCAGCTCTTTTCGACCGACTCCTCAGAGAAATTCGTGCCTTTTCCCAACATGAAAACGAATCTCTAACCGATGCTTGGCTGCCATGGTCATAATCTGTCCAAAGGCAATATTATCAAAATCTTTTACCATGGTCTCAACAAAATAACCCAAAAAGTTCTAAATGCCACAGCTGGTGGTATTTTCCTCTATAAAACACCAAATCAAGCTTATCAGCTTCTCGAAGATAAAGTCTTACTCAAGATCGACTAGGCTAAAAATTAAAAAATCAAATCATCTCTTAAGAAAACTGTTGCTTTTGCCGTTGAAGGTAGCAGTAATTCTAACACTGACAAATTTATGGCCCGAATGGATGCCATGACCATAAAAATGGATGCTCAATACAAAGAACTCCAATCTCGTGCAAAATAACCAACACCCGGTCTTGACGAAGATGACATGCCTATGTCTCATGAATAAGAGGCTAAATTCATGCAAACATTCCGTAAGACTCGTTTTTACAATGATTACCGCGATCGAGACTCAAATCGCGATAATTGGCGTTTAAGCGAACTGAATAATTACAACCAAGATAACTACCGATCCAACACCGATGATAAATCGTATGATCTTCAAAGACAATTCAATGATTTCATAAAATCTTAGCAATCAGCAAATGCTTTTGTCAAAGATACATTCATATACCTCAAAACTCAACTCAAAACAGTAGCCAAAAATCATCAAGCTTTAATCCAAAACCTTGAAACTAAGTTCGACAGACTCGCTGACAAGCAATCTGGTCGACCTTCTGGATCTCTTCCGAGCGACACAACCAAACCCACGAGGAAACAACTCTAAAGCCTATCAACCACTGCAATCTCGTAATGAGCATGTGAATGTTGTATTCACAAGAAGTGGTAAATCCTATGATCCACCACTTAACCCAAATGATCAACAAAACATTCTAAAACCCCTATCAACTTCGATAGCGATGATGAAGACGAATAACCTGTACCACAACCAAAAACTCAACCTCCGAAACCTATTAAGGAAACTCCAATACCAAAACCATACAAACCAAAAACCCATTCCTCAACGCCTCAGAAAAGAAAATATGGAAGCCCAATACAGAAAATTCCTCGACATGATCCGAGTCGTCCAAATCAACGTGCCTCTTGTCGACGTCCTGGCCGGAATGCTTAACTATGTAAAATTTCTCCAATAACTCATAAGCAACAAACATAAGATTGAACAAATCAATTTCTTGAGCGATGAAAGTTCAGCAATGATCCAAAGTAAAGTTCCACCTAAACTTGGAGACCCTGGAAGTTTCCTTATTTCGTGCAACTTCAATAAAACTTTCTCCTGTAATGCTTTAGCCGACCTTGGTGCCAGCATTAACCTTATGCTGTATTCCTTATATGCAAAACTATCTCTTGAAACTCTTAAACCTACCAAAATGAGCGTAAGATTAGTCGACCGATCATTCCAATACCCTGTTGGAATAGCTAAAAATATGCTCGTTGAAGTTGGTAAATTCATCCTCCCTGCTGATTTCGTTATTCTCGAAATGGAAGAAGATAGCAAAGTTCCTCTTATCTTGGGACGACCCTTTCTTCACACTGCTGATGCAGTAATTCGGGTTAAATAGAAACAACTCAATCTTGGAGTCAGGTTTGAACGAATGATCTTTAATATCGACTCTGCCATTAAACACTTTTATTCAAACGATGATACATGTTTCAATATCAATGTTATCGATGAAATCTTAGAAGAAGATTTCGATGCTCTTCTAGACGAAGGAAGCAAAATCCTCCATTCCATCGAAGGAACCATTCTCAAAGAAGAAATCTTTTCTGAATTCGATAAATTCATAGCAATGGCTGCAAATGAAAACTATGACCCTGAGTCCAATGAAGAAGAACCAAAATTTAAGAAAATCACCATCAACACAAATTATAAAATCAAGACATCTCTCGAAGAACCTCATACGGATCTTGAACTCAAACCTCTTCATGATAATTTAGAATATGTATTTTTTTGGAATAACCCTTTTTTTCTTGTAATCATATCATCTCAACTCTCTGCTCAAAACAAAAGCAAACTTGTATCTGTCCTTAAAAACATAAAAAAAGCATTTACCTGGAAAACAACAGACATTCCTGGTATCTCTATAAACACAAGATACAACTTTTGGATAACAAGAAGCCAGTTATCCAAAAACAGAGAAGATTAAATCCAAACATGCAAGAAGTTGTTAAGAAAGAAATCGTGAAACTCTTGGATACCGGTATTATTTATCCAATTGTCGATAGTCCTTGGGTTAGTCTTATTCACTGTATACCAAAGAAAGGCGGTATTACAGTAGTCACAAATGAAAATGATGAACTTGTTCCAACAAGAACCGTACAGGTTGGCGAGTATGCATCGATTATCGTAAACTCAATGAAGCAACCGTAAAAGATCATTTCCCTTTACCGTTTATGGATCAAATGTTGGAAAGACTCACAAGAAATAAATAATTATGTTTCCTCGATGGTTTTTCTAGATATTTACATATTCTTATCGATCCTGTGGACCAAGAAAAAACAATGTTCACATGTCCCTTCGGTACATACGCTTATAGGCGAATGCCTTTCGGATTATGTCATGCTCCAACTACATTCCAAAGGTGCATGTTGGCAATCTTTCATGACATGATTGAAGAATCAGTCGAAGTATTCATGAACGACTTCTCCGTCTTTGGAAACTCTTTCGACAAATGCCTAAACAACCTCGATAAAATGCTCTAGCGTTGCAAAGATGCTTATCTTGTCCTTAATTGGGAAAAATGTCACTTCATGGTCAAAGAAGGAATTATGCTTGGACACAAGGTGTCTGGCGCAGGACTTGAAATCGACAAAGCAAAAATCGACGTAATCTTAAAACTTCCACCCCTACCAATATCAAAGGTGTTAGAAGCTTTCTTGGACATGACGGTTTTTACCGACAATTCATAAAAGATTTCTCAAAAATTGCGCGACCTCTAACTAAGCTGCTTGAAAAAGATACTCCGTTCGAAATCAATGATGAATGTCAAAAAGCATTCGAATTATTAAAAGAGAAACTCACATGTGCTCCTGTGATCGTAATCCCAAACTGGAATCTTTCGTTTGAACTTATGTGTGATGCAAGTGATTTCACAGTTAGAGTTGTCTTATGTCAAAAAGATGGTAAAAACTTTCACCCAATCTATTTCGCAAGCAAAACTCTTAAACCAGCTCAACAAAAATACACCATAACCGAGAAAGAACTTATGGCTATAGTTTTTGCATTCGACAAATTTATATCCTATCGTATACTATCAAAAACTATTGTTCACAGTGATCACTCAGCTCTTAAGCATCTGTTTAAAAAACAAGACATAAAACCACGTCTTATTCAATTGATTCTACTCCTACAAGAATTCGATATAGAAATCAAAGACAAAAAAGGTACAGAAAATGTTGTTGCCAACCACTTATCTCGGATTGACAATAACGAGACAAGTGATGACAGTAAAGTTAACGACAACTTTCCTAGATAAACCCTTATGGAAATTAACACCAGAGATGAACCATGGTTCACAGACTTTGCAAACTATTTGGTGGGTGATATTATACCAAAAGAGATGACGTACCAACAAAAGAACAAATTCTTCTCTAACCTCAAGCACTACTTTTGGGAAGAACCATATCTTTTCAAAGTATGTTTTGACGGTATGATTAGACGATGTGTCTATGGACCAGAAACTCGTACCATTTTAGATTAATGTCACCACGGACCTACCGGTAGACATTATGGACCAAACGTAACCGCTAAAAAGGTCATAGATTCAGGTTTTTACTGGCCAACAATCATAAAAGAAGCTCATACTCTAGTTCGCCTTTGCGAAGCATGCCAAAAGACGAGAAATATATCAAAACGTGATGAGATGCCCTTAACCAACATTCAAGTATGTGAAATTTTCGATGTATGGGGTATCGACTTTATAGGACCATTCCCAAAATCATATAAGTTTGAATATATTCTTGTCGTTGTCGACTACGTATCTAAATGGGCCGAAGCTCAAGCTTTACCAACCAATGATACCCGAGTGGTTATTACTTTCTTAAAAAAAAACTAATTTGCGGTTTCGAAATGCCCAAAGCTCTAATAAACGACCGAGGAACTCATTTCTATAACAAAATAATAGAAAAAACCATGAAAAGATATGGAGTTAGTCACCGTTTCTCTACATCATACCACCCTCAAACAAGTGGTCAAGTTGAAAACACAAACCGAGCTCTCAAAATAATTCTTGAAAAGACTGTTAAAGACAATCTTGCTATTTGGTCAAGAAAACTTGATGACGCTCTGTGGGCTTTTCGCACTGCTTATAAAACACCAACTGGTACAACATCGTACAAACTTATATATGGAAAGAACTGCTACCTGCCATTTGAAATTGAACACCGTGCATACTGGGCCCTGAAGAATTGTAACCCGGATCTCATCGTTGCTGGTGAAAAACAAATGTTTCAGTTACATGAATTAGACAAACTTATACACTAAGCCTATGAAAACTCTTTGTTGTACAAGGCAAGACCCAAAGTCTAGCACGATAGGAAACTAAGAATGAGAAAATAATTTAAACACAGAAATAAGGTTCTACTTTTTCACTCAAAGTATAAATTCAAACAACCGAAACTCAGATCTCGCTGGCTAGGACCATACGTAGTGAAACATCAATATCCGTCTGGATATGTTGAACTATATGGAAAAAATAGAAAAACATTTATTGCTAATGGCCATCGACTTAAATTATATCATGAAGAAGAAGAATATAATGACCAAAGGGAAGCAGTCACTCCCTTCTTTCCCAAAGAATGAACTCCAAAAGCAAGAGTCTAGCTAATAACTCTCTTAAAAATTAAGCGCTTATCAGGAGGTAACCCGTGCTTTACTTAAGTGTGGAGGAGTCCCTCCTCCACTCGTATCCTTTATTTATTTTTTCAAAAAAAAACCAAAAAACAGGGATGTCAATCCCAAATAGATCTATTTATACACTCGCGCTTCCTCAACCGGTCCTCCGGTCAAGAATTTAACAGTTCATGATAATGGGCAATGGTGGGTTACGTTACTTAGGCAAACACACGATCAAGAGGCACCAATCTTAAATATAAAAATTGTTAAACAGGAGATGATAACCGAAAACACTTGTGTCCAATAAAAATTTACCATTGTATTCGTAACATAACTTAGGTACTAAATCCATAACTAGAAAAGAGACTTGGGATATAAATCAAGTAGTTGAATTCGAAATGAGTATGTAAACAATTTCGTAAACATGTATGCAAATGAGTAAGTGACAAGGTATGAAACCAAGTTTGTAATCAACCATGTAATTGTGTTTGTAATGAATTGTAAAATCAAGTATGTAAACCAAATGTGTAGAATAGTATGAGAAAGATATTTAAAACGATTAATTGTAAACAAGTTTATTGAGCATGTATTCTCCCTCGAGATTTGTAAAGTAAATATAAAACAAGTTAAAGAGGGGCTATAAACAACATCGATGATGAAGAACGATTGGCGGAATTACACATTGAGTACAAGACGAAACGGAAACTGGAACGGCTCGACAAGAAGATGCAGCTGATCCTAACGGTTTAGCCTAGGATGATATGCTTGGGTTTCCCGATGAATGAGTACATCAACGTAACACGTTGATAAAAGATTTAGATTTAAAGTTGTAATAGTTTGGTGGTTGGTTAAATAAATAAATTGAAAAGTAGTGATTCAGACATGAATCAGTATAGAAGAGCATGTAATATATCCCATATATATTACATATGAAAAATAAGCAATTATATAATTCGTATGATGAATTATATAATAAGACCAACAATCAAAAGAATAATTTGAAACATATAATACTTTGCAAATTTTATTTAAGAAACGTGAGTAATTGATTAAACAAAATGATTCGACATGTTTTTAGAAAATCACCACTTAAATAAATAAAAGTTCTTAGCATAAAAGTAAACGTACGTTTTAAAGTTATAAATCATGCACATTATGTTTTTAAAGTTTTCACAAAGGTTATGATGTAAATTTCCAGTCGACAATTAAAAATATAAAATAATCTTTTATAATCTAGTATGTTGTTTCCTTGACGGTTTGCTAAAATAGTTATCCCATTTAGAAAGTCCTAAGTTTCCGTTTGTTTATCCGTTAATGAAATATTAACAAACAAACAATCTCAAAATTTAAATAACTTTAAATTCCTCATCAATCTATTTGGTTTTGCAAACCCAAACACACCCTCTTAAGGTTATTAAATCGCAAAAGTGAAGATAAAAAAATAAAGTATTTATTTAACCATTTCCACCATTTAGATCCAGTTTTAATATTTATAAGATCTTACTAATTTTATTAATCGATTTATATAAATCACCCGCTCCCTTCGCGTTCTCTATTATACCAAACAGCCCTCATGGCTATTAACACAAGCCAAACGCACCCATGTTGGCTGAGAACCCAGCCAAACGCACCTTTTCGCTGTTGGGCAGCCAACCAAACGCACCCTTATTGCGTTTATACTAAACCAAACGCACCCTTTGGCTGAGAACCATAACCAAACGCACCCTAGTTGGTTATAAACAACACCAACGCGCATCATGGCTGTTATACAGCCATCCAAACGCACCCTACTCAGTTTCTACAAGAGCCAAACGCACCCTTTGTTGGCTATAACAAATCCAAACGCTACCCTAATTTGTTTATCACAACCCAAACGCACCCTAGTCTTTACAACAGCCCAAGCGCACCCTTGGTTGTTGTTTACGTCAAACCGAACGCACCCTTGCCTGTGAGACCACAACAAACGCACCCTTTTCGCGTGACACAAACCAATACCCTTTACGGTTTTGTTATACTGCAAAACAAACACCCCTAGCTGTTACTCCACGAAAACCAATGCACCCTCGTCTATGACCATAAACAAACGCATCCTACTCGGTTTTACACAGCCAAACATGCCTATGTTGGCTGCTATGAAACCACACGCACCCTTTCGGTGCATTTGTCAAAACCAAACGCGCCCTTGGCGGCTGTTTTACACAGACACAACGCACCCTAGGTGCTGTTATAATCAAACCGAATGCAACCTTTCGGTGACACAAAAACCAACCGCACCCTTCTCGGGTTGATATTAAAAACCACACGCACCCTAATATGGTGCAAGTGAAGGTGCGGTGGTGAGGAGGTGAGGGAGGTGGTTATGATGAAGATACGTGGTGGATGATAGAGGGTGGATAAGATGATATGATGATGGAGGTGGGGTGGCGTGCGTCGGTGGTGGTAGCGACTGTGGTGGCCGGCTGTGGCTGCCGGAGGGGGTGGAGGCGCGTGGTGGTGGGGATCGGATAGATCCGGGAAGGATCTATCTTTTCATAATTTGGGACTCGCCGGAAAAACTCGCCGGAAAAGTCCGCCGGAAAAGTTTTCCGGCGGCGGCGACGTGGTGGTGGCCGGATTCCGGTGTAGTAGTTCAAAGAAATAAAGGCTTAAGTTCTGGCACATGAAGATTTGTATATGCTATTATCCATCATCAGTATTAAGTTTCGCCCTTCGGTCATGTTTATGTGTCAAGTACAAGCATGTGGTAGTTGTCTAGATTATGTTTGTGTAAATTGAGTGTCTTTATAAAAATATAAACCCTATCTGAGTGGCTTGAGTGAATTCTATAAATTAAACACATTCCCTTGTGAGGTGCCTAGTTATATGTCTATGCCTGAAAAGTCAATCAATATGCAAACTCTTGCTAAAAATTCAAATTTTCTCCACGTCAAGATAAATGATCTTATTTTATCGCTTTGATTGCTTGAAGGCAAGTAATAGCTAAGTGTGGAGGGATTTGATAATGCCTAAATTATACATGTTTTCGGTGGCGTTATTTATACATATTTTATCATTTCTCGTAAACTTTCGATACTTAATAGCATGAAATACTTGCAGATTCACTTGAACACATCCTGAGCTCAAATAAAACAAAGATCAAGTACTTATACACTTCGAAAATCAAGATACAAGAAAAGATAAAGTCTCAAGCTAAAAAGTGCAAATGTGCGTCGCACTTACTCCATGTGCGCCGCACTTCTCCTCAAAGTCAAAAGAATTAAAAGTCTGGTCAAAATAGTGCATTAACTCTCCAAGTACGCCGCACAAAGTATTTTGAACGCCGCACTTCCCATTTGGCTATGAAATTTAAATGAAGTCAATAAATACTATCGCATTAACACACCATGTGCGCCGCACTTCTACCCGAAAATCAGTCTATAAATAGAGCCAAAATTCTCACAAATTTCATCAACTCATTCTTACACACTTCTCTCATCTCACACATAATCCCTTTTCCCTTATGATGTTCTAAACCTTCCCAACCTTTTCCTAAGCCATAAACACCATGCGTTTTGAAGATTCAAGATCAAACAACCAAGAACGAAGAAGAATATCATCTTAGTTTATTGAAATTATGAAAATTCATATTGAATCATCCTATGTTATGAACTACATAGCCATGGGAGGCTAATTCTCTCATGACTACTCGGTGAAGTTATGATAATGAATAAGTGTTTGGTATGATCGTGATCTTATTAGTCTCATCAAGCCTTATGTTAAGCAAACCCTATTATACTTATCTTGTCGTTTTGCTTATCAACTTTAGATAATATAATCAGAATCAGGAGGGAACAAAGGGTGAAGGTGATGGGAATGAGTTTATAGGAGGGAAAAAAAAAGTTGGGGGGGGTATGTAGGGGGTTGCAAAAAGGTTAGTTCGAAAGAAACCCGTTATGATCTATATAGTTTTAAAGATTTGTATATGGTCTTTATCATCTGTGTCGAGAAATCCACTTTCGTAAATTCATAAACAAAATAAGCTTTGATACAATAAGTAACTGGATCATTTTAGTGGCACAGTTGGTCTAGTCAACTAAATATAAGTCTTAAGTTAATTAAGTTAATTTGTGAAAACGTTTTCTGATGAGAAATCCTTTTTATAAGTTAAAGGTTCCATCTTCGAGGTCTTAATCATTACCACTACTTATAAATTATTTTCAACTATGAGAGTAGTCATCTTATTATCACTGGTAGAACAAAAGTTATTTTCAAAGTTGTTAAAGTCCTATTTCTTTTTGTTATTTGAACACACTCCAATCTATGACTGCTTGGTCTTACCTAAAAAATATTATACTACATACGTGGGTTATACTTTTACCCGTGTGTTTCCCTATAATAAAACTGGTATTTTCAGTCATTATAAATTTAAAGCTTTTGAAACACATCAGTCGGCGACGCAAAAAAGAAAGGAGAAAGGAAGAAAGATTTTTTATGTGTGTTTCTAGTGAGAGAATTATTTTGGTGAAATGAATGGAAATAGTGGATAAATAGGAAAATTATGGTGTCTAGGTGCAATGTATAAGATTTGAACCTAGGAGCATCTAAAAAGAATCCAAGGAAAGAGTGCGTACAAAAGGGAACCAACTTGCTAAAAATACAGGGGCTTGTTTGTTTGTTTTTTTTGTTTTTTTTTGGAACGGCGAGTTAATGCAGTTACTAAGTTAGTTATTTGATTCCACAATATTTACCCAGAAGGTAGTCCCTGCCAGCCTCGAATAATAATTAGTGATTCGATTCCACAGTACATACCTAGAAGGTAGTCCCTGCCAGCCTCGAATCGACGCATCTATAGGACAAAATTGTTAGTTAGGGGGGCGGACAACACCATGGGAAAGGAGGGGGTATTTTGCCAATTTTAAAATTCTTTCCACTAGATATTTTCCAAGGTGATTTAAATATTTTTAGGCTTGCTTAATAACTCATTGCTTAGCAGTTTACGCAATATCCGGGATTTTAGCTATACGCGACAACTCAACGAAAAAGTACGAAAATTTAAATATCTACCTGAAATGCAAAAACACGACACTTGCCGAAAGACTACATTAAATAGCATGCCAGAACGCGTCCGGTAACGATTCTTAAATATATATACCGGAAACCTCCCAGTTAAAGGTCAAATCAACACGTAATTGGTAAAAGTCAGATTGACATACGAAAAAGGTCAAAGATAATGACCTGAAAATTTACAGGGTGTCACAATGATAGGTGACTATGGACTTGTGGTTTCTTGTTAAATTAAAATTAAGATCTAAAATGAAGTGTTGATATAAAAAATACAAGGGTGTGTTACTAATTTAATAATTGTAAAGAGCTGATTAAAATACTAGTAATAAGTTTAGGTAGAAAATGACAATAATATGTCAAGTAGAAATGAAATGTGGTAAAGCTAAAGTAGTGTGGGACGATTTTTGTCTTCCCGAGTATGAATACGCTTAGGTATTCGAAAATTGGATAGATTTAATGCTGCTTTACTTTGTGGGTTTGATGGATACACGCTTATAAGTTGAAGAATCGTGGTTTTTAGGATGTGCGATGTACATCGAATGTGAGTTGGGGCTCGCGTAAATTATTGCAAATTGACACGCTTATTCATAGATTAGTGATTATAATAACTTTTTCGTTGTAAGATAAAGTGGCGAATGTGGTTGCAAATTGTTCATTGGTCATGGGCCTGCTTGGGTACACATAGTTTTATTTTCCCTGTTTTAACTAACTACCGATCCTTTATTTAATGATGCTCAGAATATAAATATCATTGGATAACACATAGCCCTTTTGGGAAAGTTTTCTTACTGCTAGCGAGCATGGCCATAGACAGTATAGGGAATGAGGAGAAGATATCGACTTGTTTCATACAATTTGGTCGAAATATGCATTCCAATATAGTGAGGTGTAATTTTATACACTTTTTTGGGGTCATTGAACCCTTTAATCATGCAAATATGCTTGTTTATTGCACTAAATCATTTCTTTTAGTGTTTTAGGTACTTGAGAAGCATTTTGGATGGAATACACATGACTTTGACTCAATTTAGAAAAAAATGAAGGCATAATACAAGTTTCAACTTCGTGACCATTTTTCTGACGCCTTCACCAAAAGTGCCGAAAAAGTGCCAAAATAAATGCGATTTTAACGGCTCAGTAGATCCAGTTGGTCATCCGAACAATGTCAAGATGTCAAAGGGATGACGTCATGAGATTTGGAATACGGTCTTCTTGGCTTCTTCGAAGTTTATAAAACTTCAAGTCTAAAAAAACCCGAGTGGTGTAGCGATCTACTTAGCTATATGAATAATAGGTAGATAAATAAAGAAAGAAAAAGACACCATGATATATACTGGTTCGGGATTGGGGGTTTATACCATTCGTACATCCAGTTGCGAATCAACGACGCCGATGCTAATACTCTAGTATAATCCTTATGATGGACTGTAAAACCATATTACAAGTTTGCTCCACGGATATGCACTAAGATCGACGCTCACTATGCAGAGCTACTCCATACGGTATTCCGCCCTCATAATACACCCCTAAGAACCCGTGATTTGACTTTTCTTATAGTATCACTAAGATCTACTAGGACAACTAAGAACTTCCCCTTTGAAGTATACCAAAATCCCAACTAGATCACCTAATGATTTAGACTTAATCACTAAGATACAAGACTTCCCTTACAACCAAATTGAATGAATAGTTGGTTTAAGAATCAATCCCTAACCTAGATTAGAGACTCGATTCTAATAGAAAGGGTATGAGAAAGAAGACCATCGACACAACACATAAGTGTGGATTAAGTATTTGTGCATCTCTCTTGTGGAATGATGTGTTCTCTTCAATAAGATGATAGAATGAGAAGATTAGAACACTTTGATGTTAGACTTAAAGGATAGGAGAAGAGAAAAGAGAGGAAAGAAATAATGTCAATAGGTTAGGAATACAAGAGCCAAGGAGGGGTATTTATAGGCCAAAAACCTAAATTGGAAAAATCTAATTCGAGTTTGGCGTGCTGCCTACGCTTCAGTGGGTGACCAGTAGTATTGGCTTTTCAAGTTTTTGGCCTTTTTTACCCGTTCTTGCTAAACCCTTAATTATACTTCACGCTTTGACCTTTCTATTATTCTTACATTCAAAGTCAACTAACTCAAATAACCATTTGATAAAAAATGTTTATGAAGTGTTTAAAAGAGATTTTGGGGATGTTTGTCCAACTTCAATGAGATATGAAATAACCATTTGACAAATGGTATGTTGTGACATGACATATAGAAGCCGATGTTGGAATGGTAGGAGACAACAAGTACAAAGAGGTATGTTGTGTAAGGGAATGTGAGTTGTCATGGAGGAGGATAAGATTAAGGAAGGTTTAAGTGGTAAAGGTTTGAGGTTTAAGGTTTAAGGTTGTGAGGGAGGTGATAACGAGAAGATAATCAAAGGATTAATTATGTGGCTTTATAATATCATCATTAAGGAAGAAAAGAGTTTGGCAATAATGATCAGGGAATGCATTTGAGAGATGGTAATGAATGTTTAGATTGTGTGGGACGATGAGAATAATCATTTGTTAAGAAATGAGGATTAACAAATGAATAGAGGATGTTTAAGTGAGAAGTGAGGTGTTGGTGATGTGTGAGGAATATATAGGGGAATGTGATAGTTTGTAAAATATATAAGTGTACAAAAGGTAAGAAAGATCAAAGCATAATTAACCTTATATTACCACAAACTCAAATAATCATTACGACTTAATCCATGATAATAAACAATGGATATGATCACTAATCATCTTGATGCAAGCAAGCTAAGTGCTTTGCATCTTAAGTAAATCACATCCCGTAAAGGGAACATATGCCTTTACGCAAAGTGACATTTGACTTAGTTTGACCAATAAGGGAGTAAAACCTATTACATGATTAGAGACAACGTAAATCCGAATTAGGGTCAAATGAATACTTTTAATTGATGATATGTTGAAAGTATGTTTATACTAACTAGGTTTAGAAAGTAAATTCCAACCTTGGCTAGAGGCGTTTGATAAAGTAAATAAGTTGGCATTTTGTTGAAAAACATGAGGATTTGTTTTTGCTCCTTTATAAGTCTAAACCTCGTTTCGAGTGTTTTTAATTTCTTGAGTATCATGTACATACCTTTATTGAAAGATTCACATGTGTCGGGTAAGAGGAAAGTCGACGAGCAAAATTCCGTAAAACGAAACTCGAAAGTGGCACGCTAGCCATGTGCTGACGCATGACCAGCGCGCCATAACTGATGTTCCCGTTTTACGGATTTTGGCTATCATTTGTTATTTAAGTTTCATAAATGTTTATTTGTCATCGTCAAAACATAATGGATATCTTAGTTAATGTTTCCCTATCAAACTGCGAGAGGAAAACATAAACGAGTTGCAAAATTCATCCTCGGTGTTTTATTCAATGTAATGAACGAAAGTTCCCCTCACGTGTTAGGAACGTGTGTGTGTGGGGGGGGTACTTGACTTCAAATACTAACGACCTAACGTTCAAAGGAACGATCAACCCATTTTGGACAACCACATGGACGATTGGTGTATATAAGTGTGTTTTAGGACGAAAGGTGCAATTGTATGCAAACCACAAGAGAGGAGGAGAGTAGAGTGCTTTTAACGAGAGAGAGGTGGAGATTAGACAGAGGGATGGAGTGCGAGGGAGGGAGGAGGGAGAGAGAAGACGAGAGCCTCCGAGAAGCCGAGAGTGGATAGAGAGTTTAAATAGAGAGAGTAGGGAGCAGAGAGGAGAGGGATCGAGACGGAGCGGAGGAGGGAGCGAGGAGAGAGACGAGAATGAGTGGAGAAGTGTGGAGACGAGAGAGAGAGATTTGAGATGAGTGAGTTTCGGAGTGGAGTGAAGAAGAAGGGAGAGTATATTATCAAAATGAGAGAGGAGTTCGAGTAGTGGAGAGTGAGGCTGAGTCGAGCGAGAGGACGAGGCGAGAGGGAGAGTGAGAAGCTGAAGGGAGCTACATGAGAAGTATAGAGTAGAGTTGGAGGGAGATTGGAGGCTACGGTGGGAGTTGTTGGAGGAGAGTGAAGGAGTTTATTCGAGAGAGTGGAGAGAGTTAGAGAGTGAGAGGGAGAGGAGGCGTGTTTGTAAGTTGTATGGGAGTGAGCTCGGGTGAGAGAGAGTGAGGAGAGGTGGAGTGGGAGTAGGGAAGGTTAGAGAAGGAGTGCCAGGACTGATTGAGAGATGGAGATGTGAGAGGAGTGCAGAGAGTTGAGATGAGAGAATTTGAGAGTGTTTATAAGTGTGTGTGTGTATAGAGATGGAAATGAATTTTTCTGTATAAATTTTATATATATAATAAACTTTATAAACAGTAATGATTTAATACCCAATAGTTAGGGTTTTATTTTGTAAAACTTTTAGTATTTAGTTTTTGGCATAAATATCGGTTTTTTTCGAGATCTCGTCGTTTGAACTAGTTAACGGATGATTCAAGTCACGAAACTTGCGCCATTGTTTTCCAAATCATTTTTCTGATAAAAATGAGTATTTATTTGATAGTATTTCATAAATATTTTCATAACATTTATAAAAATATTCGTTATTTATTTTGTGGACCGATTACGCCTTGTCTGAAATAGAAAAAAAATGGATTTCAACTTGAATATTCGCGTTCTCAACAAACGCTTTTAATTAAATTGCTATGTATTTTATTAAATATTTTTATTTAACAAAACGTGAATAATTAAAATATAATTTTTTAATTATTTATCTCGTTTCTAAATCTGTGCTTATTTGGTTTTGTCATTATCAACTAGGGGAAGATTGTTGGGAATTATATTTGAGTTGATAAGACAAAACAAGAATGAAACATAAGGACTGAATCTAGCATTATGGAATTCTACAAGCTGGTGGAGTTTATTCTACAAAAGATAAAAGATTCCAAAAGATATGATTCTTAAAGATAAAGATGAAGTTTATTAAAGAATTAAAAGATTTAGTTTCCTTATACAATTATGTTTTCCCTTATAAATCTAGATGGACTCTACTATATAAAGAGATCCCTAGATATAGTTTTTTATATGTGTCAAAGATGTAAACACCATAAAAGTGTGAGTGTGTTCTAGGCGTCAAGTCCTCTAAGTGGACGCCTAGGGTTTGGTTAGTTTTAGCCTCAAGCTAATCAAGGTTTTCATTGATCCCTGTTACAGTTCATTGATGTAACCGTATTGTTCTATTGATTCTATGTTTGAATATTCCGCATATGTTATCATTATCCTAGATTAGTTCTTAACAAACTAGAGTTACAACGATATTTTACGTTTTCACAATTGGTATCAGAGCCTCGTGGCTCTTGATATAGGATTCAGAAGGTTTTACAATCAAGTTTTCTGCTTATTCGGTAAACAGGTTAAATTCAGTGATATTAGGGTTTTTAGCAAACCCTAAATCGGTAAAAGCAGAAAAAGATAAAGTTAGACTTTCACGATTATGTTGCTGAATGGATTCATCATGTTTATTGGTAACATATTAATAAGTAACAGGTTCGTTTATTGAAGGTTCAAAGGTTGATTAGGGTTTTTAACTTTTATAAGATTACAATACACCGATTTATTTGTAATCATTGTTTTATCAACCTCTGATATCAACAAAAGATAGTGGAAGAACGGCAACAACAGCAGATCTTTCTGAATTAACAACAGTAGCAGGTACATAAAGATTTGTAAGGTTTCAAAGAAAAGCAGGTGATGGTGTCGATCATAATTCTAGGGCTTTATTAATTGAAGTTTTCATGATGATGCTTCTGGATTGATCGTGATCTATTAACCCTAAAACATGTGCTGCTATTTGATGATCGATGGTGTTTGTAGGATCCCGAATTCACACAAACATGTATAGATCTAGAGAGATCTAGAGAGAGAAAGTTAGAGAGAGAGAATGGTTGAGAGAAACTAAGGAAAACACACTAAAGAGTGTGTGTAAAATGAATAGATGCTTACCTCTTCCAAAGTTAGAAGAGGTATTTATAGTTCTTATAATTCACCGGGTATTAGTACCCGGTTCAATACTGAAAGTCATACGTATACCTATTAAACTATGAGCTATAATGAACAATAAAATACCTATTAAACTACGAGCTATAATGAACAGTAAAATACACTGGGTGACCGAGTCTTTTTCTAATATCTAACAATCTCCCCCTAAGGGAGGTCACCCCTGAAAATACTAAACTTAAGCTCTTCAATCTTCAGATTGATCTTATGTATAGCTCGTAGACGTTTGATTTCATTTATCCATATCTTGTGAATCTGAAGCAGTGAACTTTAGACTTTTAGGCATTATCTTGACTTGTATGTGATCTTTGAGCTTCTTTGAGATCATCATCCAATCATAATCTCTAATCATCATCATGTGATCTTTTGCCATCTTGTGAACTTGTGTCATTCGGAATGATATGCTCACACTTTTCTTGATCTTGAAAGCTTGAATATTCAGAGTTGCGGAAGCTTTAATAATAGATACTTGAGCTTTCATGATATCTTTGAATGAGTCGTTTGAGAATGAGCACACGGTTATGAACTTGATTTTGTTGGAACACGGTATCTCCATCTCCATCTTTAAATGTTCCTGTAATAAAACAGTTAGCAATAAAGAGAAAATTGATTTGTAAAAACAATCTAAGTGTTAATTATGAAAATATTTTGTAACACTTCGATAGTTTTGATTGGTTGTCAAATGTTCAATAACCGTCAATTCTTATGCTGGAACAAGTTTGATTCACGTAGAATCGCACCGTTGTTGTTTTCCAGTTGTCACAAGTTTGATCCATTAAGGATCTCACAAGTCACCTACCGTGAGCTTGTTTAAAGTTGGCTCAAGCAGGATTTCCATCTTCACTGTGAATACTTTCATATCACTCGGATGTTCTGGCAATATCACAAGGATAATGTGTAGGACTCTTAAGATAACCTTGATTCCACAGTGTGTAAAAGACAAGATAATTGGAAATGTGTCCTACCGAGATTAATTGGTGTTCTCTTGGCTCTAGACTCGAAAGTACGCTTTGATTTTAGTGATCGTAGGCTGGAGCTGACTACCACCTTTTCAATACCGACTAACTCGGAGTGAGTGAGTTAGTAGCTTACATGTTTAATCTCCGTGACACATGAGACAAGTCTCTTTTAAGAGAAACTCGAATGGCTAGGAAGGGTTGTGCATTGCATCACTGGGTCCATGATGTCATTTTCAATGTCAGCAATCAACTTGTGATTCTGACAGCATATGTATTGACCCGGTTTCTGCCTAAGTGTATGGAGGGCTTCTTTCTTTACACCCTTTATCCGTACAATTCTTTTTCATTCTTCAACCCCTTTAGTGCTTACCGAGACTTCATGACTAGTACCTTGTTGGGTATATTCCAGTACTAGTTCCATCTTAGTCGGCACTATTCTCTTGTTCTCATATTTACTCCTTTTAATCATACCTAAGGACTTCTATACTAACTTGTGGATTGTCCCTGGGTAGACCTACTGACTTCTACACTAACTAGTGGATAGTCCCGTGTTTAAGAATCCTCCCTCCGTTCAGGCAGGATATAGAACGAGTACCTAACCTTACCATCCTTATAACTTCGATAACAGTAAATACATGGTCAGTCTTTTGGTACAGTTCACCTTGCCATAAAATCACTGTTGAAAAACTCAATCAGGTACTTATGATATAACTATCAAAGTGTTTAGTACACGATTGTTTTTGCTTTTTAGAAACGCTCCCCCTCAACATGTGCATCGGTATTCAAAACTGTTTAGCACATGTTGGTGGAGAATACACTTGAGTAATATGATCACATTACATATTTTAATTACATTTTCTCCCCTTATCAAAAATTTCAAATCATTTGACATTTTGGATATCAATTGATTTAAATATGTTATAAAAATTGGGAGAAAAGTGTGCCAATTATTCACAAGCCTTGTTTGGAACAAATTAATGCTCCCTGATAAGTGCTTAATTACATATATCTTTTACCTATAAAAACGAGCTTAAATGACCAAAAACAGACAAAAACTGCCAAATATATGTTTGTTTTGCATTTGACTCATGAAAAATTCATAGACTGACACATAACATCTAATGTACGAGATGTATGTTTCATTACCGATGATATTGACCTTAATGCTGGAATGATAAAATCATCCACTTCTTTTGATTAGACAGTAGCCAATATCTCTGAGCCTTCCACTAATGAAGCAATCGAGATTTCTGAAGTTTCTTCAGATCTTTATCTTTCTACCAAATATCTCGATGAACTGTAGGTTTGTAGTGGAGGTCGTGGTGGTTGAAGTGTTGATGTTGTATCAGTTGTCTCTGTAACGCTAGAAGGAACATCAGCTGATGCAGCGAGAGCTCTGAAGATTTGGTTCCTTAGCTTCGTTTGTCTCTCCGAGACCCGGTTACACTTTCCAATCGGCACCCAGACATTAAAATTGAACAACACTCTCCCCTCAATCGATGACCCGTTTTCTATTGAAAGAGCTGTAGTCATTGATTGGGTGTCAAATTGTCCGGATTGATTTTCAAACAATACTTTTACCACCGTGTTTAACACAAATAATTTTGAAGAATCAATTAAGAAAAATTATTTGGTTATCAAACAGGAAGACTTCTCTTCCAAATTAAGAAAAATGCACTGAAAGTACATTAATCCAGTTGCATGGAATATAAGTAATCCATGCCCCGAGTAAAATTAATTACCAGTTGTTAGAACAGTTGTCTTTCTAGACGACATCTTTCCTTCTAATGCGAAACCGGTTGCAATTTAAAGTAATTTCAAACCATTTTGTTAATTACAAAGACTTAAATTTATTTCCAAGTCTATTTTTATGTACTTATGTACAATGGGATACAGAGGACACTTTCATTTACTATCCTATTCCTTTTGGAGGCGTTTGAGGGTTTCAGGTGTTAAATCTTCATCCTTGAGTAGTGGAGTAAAATTCAGAAACCCTCTCTTATGTAAAGTTTTGTGAGGAGTCGGCCAGTGATAGTTTGTTTTCACGAAGTAGAGTTCAACCACTCCATTTTCCACTTGCTCTCTAATGAAATGGTGTCGTATGTCGATGTGCTTAAATCGTGAGAGCTGGACATTGTTGCAGCTTAAAGCAATGGCACTTTTGTTATCACAGTACAGAGGAATCTTATTGAACAGAAAGCCGTAGTCTTTTAGCTGAGATCTCATCCAAAGGATTTGATCACAGCATCCAGACATTGCAATGTATTCTGCCTCTGTTGTTGAGATGGCGTTACTTTTTGCTTCTTTGATGGACCAAGCCTAACCAACTATCTCCAAGAGATCTGAGCATTCCCGACGTATTCTTCTCGAATCCTGACTCCCGCTGATCGCATCTGCATAAGCTGTTAGTGACATGGTATTGTTTTCGGATACCAAAGACCCATGTTAATGGTTCCTTTTAGGTACCGAAAGATACGTTTGATTGCTTCAAGGTGCTTTTTGGTTGGTTTAGGTCAGATATTAGCACACATGCACACAGGAATACAAGGTCTGGTTACTGGTATAAGGTCATTAGGGAGCCAACATTCCTCTAAACGGTTTGGTCAAACTGGAATCCCCATGAGATCCTGTCCAGTTTCAATCGATCACCATGGTGTATCGACAGGGTCAGGAGCGATCCATTCCATATTTCTTTAGGTTTCGAGAAGCATTTTTTGCTTGGTTAATAAAGATGCCTCTGGGGGGGGTGTGGGGGGGGGGGGGGGTGGACTTGAGAAACTTGTAGTCCTAAGAAAAACGACATTTGTCCCATCATCGACATCTGAAATTTGGAGCTCATCTCTTTGGAAAATATGTTACACGCATTATGATCAGTTGAGGCAAAAATGATGTCATCTACGTATATTTAAACAAGTAGAATATGTTTGCCTGATTTGCGTGTGAATAACGTTGGATCAACACCACAACAAAACCTTACAAAATACAACGCAACGCACCCTTGAAGAAATTGCCTAAAACCTAGCACCCTTTGACGAATGTTGGCCAAAAAGGATCCCTTGTTGGTATGTGTCATACCACGCCCTTGGTGCCTGCTTGCCATAAGAGCCTTCTTCAGCCGATAACGGGTCCGTAGGATTTCCTCGTCTTCAAATCCTTCAGGTGGCTGGACAAGATTTCTTCGTGAAAGATCAACATTCAGAATGCTGTTTTGACATCATATGGTAGATGTTCTATTCTTGGTTGCAGATTGGCCAATGATATTCTAATGGCCTCTATCGTGCAACGGGTGCACGATTCTTCAAAATCAATACCTCCTCTGGCCGATATACCTTAGCTACTAACGAGCTTTGTCTTCAGTACATCACCATACTCTCAAGCATGACTTTGTAAAAATCCTCTTGAGGACCAATAACCATTACATAGTCTGGGGTGGTCACCATTCCCATACTTTAAGTCGATCAAATTCGTGAATTTCATCTTGCATAGCTTCAAACCAGCTATCTTCATTCACGGCCATTTTGAAGTTCTTTGGTTCGACTTTTGACAGTACGGTATGGTAACAGCACCACAAAGCATCGGAAGCTAACTGTTTTCTGGTGGATACCGGACGAGAAGGATTACCAACGATATTATCAAGAGGGTGATCCTTGGTCTATTTTCTGAGATGATCCGGTGGTTGATTCACTTGGTTGGGTTCAGCTAAACTAACATCCCCTGATGTTGACTGTGCAGAACTAGGTTCTCCTGCAACAGGGTTAACTGAGGGATGAAGGTCAGCTTGAGTAATTAAGGTGTCTTCGATAGTTGGTCCAGCTGCAACACCTTGAGGAAAGACTGGAGGATGCACTTGTAAGGATGACAGTAAATGACTTGTAGAAGGTGCATCTTGAGCAATCGTTGTAGAAACAGATGTATTCGTAGAAACAATTGGCGCGTTAACAACAGTATCCATAGGTACTGGTTCACTATCTGTAGATTGCTCAAAGTATTCATCAACCATCGGTTGGAATAAAATCTCCAGATCTTTATCTGTCGGTGGAATGTTTGTAGTTGCAAGGACATGTGATGGGGCAAGCCCTGAATTGAGTTGTCCAGGGGTCATCATGAAAGGCTCGGGTCCTGACCTGGATCCTCAACTTAGGGTAATTAGTAGCACAAGGAAGATCTCTTTGCATGTGCTCAGGGGTTTGTCAAGCAAGAGCCACATGGCTTTGTTTAGAGTTTGAACCAACCCCCCTTTGGTAATTTTCCCTTTCCACCAAAAGTTAATGGTTCATTCTTCAGAGCCACTGTTTTTTACGAAGCATCTAACCTTGTTGTCACCAAAATTTAGGAATTTCAGTATCAGTCTCATGGTTCTTTTTTCTGAATTACCACCAGATTCAGTTTGCATGAGATAGGTTCACGAACCATCTTTGTGGACATGTAGGCTCTCAGATGTACAGAAGGTCCAATAGTTTCATCCTGAGATGCTATAATCCACCTCTTAACTTCAACTACTGGGAGTTTTCTGGTGGTCTATGGAGCAGGTTCACGAATAGCCAATCTTTAACATCGTACCTTGACCATATACCTGAGAAACTTCCAAGCTCATTTGAGTACCTTGTTATAGATTGTACTCATAATCATCCATATGAGGTTCAGGAGCTGGTTGAACTTCATCTTCATCAACCAGTTTGAAGGAACTCTTCTCCTTGTGAATGTTATGTCTGTTTTACCAGCTGGAGGTGACTCGAATGGGTGAGCTGGAGTCTTGCAGGAGTGACCTTTAAGGCCATTCGAAGAGATCGCACTCAGGAGTAAGCCAGTGCTCATCGCTTGAAAGATTAAAACCCCAGTTTTGCATCATGAGTCAGAGTATTCCAGAATAGTGAATATAGATAGAAGGGGTGGACATTTGACTGATGTTAGTTATTGCCCTAACAAAGATATCAACTTGAATGCGGAAGATAGGATTCATTTGGCAACTTCTGTAGATCCAAGAGAAGGGTTTCCCTATCTAATTTGTAACCACTCGAGCAATGAGGGGGATCTGTTCATCTCTTTTTCACATTACGCTCGTTATACACGTTGATGAGACCAAGTTTAACGTGTTGATACATTAGATTCATATTCCCCTTCAAAAATTGCATATGTGATTGCCATTTTTGATCTAGTGAATTAGGATACCCGCTGATCTACGTTGATCCACTTAACGACTGAAACTTGTTGATGAGAATGATCAAGAACAAGAAGATTTCTCTTCTGTTGAAGATAAAGCGCACTGAGCGTAACCTTTCTTCTCTTTAAGGAACGGGGCCTGAAGAGTTGCAGCAGAGTCTTTGGTGACATTTTAAGAACGAGGTTTGAACTGTTTTGATCAAACGTCTTTTGAAATGAAGACCGAGGCTTGAACAGCTGTGATCAACATCATTTGATAAAGAACGAGGCTTGAACAGTTTTGTCCAAACATCATTATAGGCTCGGGTCCTGAACTGATGCGTACAGGAGCCATTCATTTCTTCCTCTAAATCGAGTTTTGAACAGCTTGAGTCCAGATACCGAAGGATGATCTGTTACACCGCATTTGAAAACAGGTCGAATTTGGAGGGTTTGGAACTTCGGATCCCAATTTGTGTTGGGGTCCTGTTCGGTTAGCTGTTAGGATAGATTCATTGCCAGAAAAGCTTAGTAAAGGGGCACAGTTCGCTAAGGCAAATTTCTTCTGTGGGTCTCCATTGATAACCACAATTAAGTTCCGGTAAAGGCGACTTCTCCTGGGATCTCCATTGATAACCAACATTAGCAAAGAGTTTTCCCGTTGCTTTCCAAACCTGCTTGGTCTTGTTCAAACTGTAATCAGACAGTTTGCCTTTTGGTTTCCAGATCTGCTTGGTCTTGTTTAAACTGTTATCAGACAGTTTGCCTTTTTGGTTTTCAGATCTGCTTCCCGTTATTCAAAGACAATTTTTAAAGTGGGTAGCATTCACAGAGCTCAAAATATTAACAACAACATTTCATTGACTTTGCAGAGTTTTAAACATTTGTTACTGTTTTGCACACAGTTTCAGAGTTCGAATTAATTACAACACGCTTAGAGCTAATGCTAGATTCAACCCGATTCACTTTTGTCATACTGATCTTTTTTGTCCTAGGCGTGGACTTCTACTTTCTTTTATTCCTCAGTTCTTTGCAGGCGGGATCCTATTTTTTTTGTATTGCCTTTAGGCTGTGATCCGCTTGTTAAGTGGAAGTGTTACTCTGTGAACATGAATCACATGGACATTAGTTGTTGAATCCTTTGTTGCACTTCGTGTTTCATGTGTGTTGCTAGATGAGGTTTCCTGGTGCATCACTAAAAGTAACTTGCTTTTTCCTAGTAACGCAGTGGGTAGAGGGAGCCCTAGTTATCTCTTTCATAGAACTTTTTTGGGCAGTGCCATCTCACACATTCTAACAATTCCTGAGATAACTTAGTGTATTGGCAAGCATAGTTAAGTGAACTATCTAGTGGTTTAACTACTCTAGCTTCCTCTACAATCTCCCTAACCGTTTCTACACTCTCCTTAAGATGTTTGACATAGTTTAAATGAGCACCCCTATTGTTCTTAAGGGGATGGAGGGATGGGTTTAAGTCAATTGCATACATGCCAGGAGCAAGAACTTTTGGTTTGACATAGTCACTAGTAAAACAAGGCTCTTTGCTTCGCAATTGAGCTTTTAGACTCTCAATCTCATTCAACATGGTAGATGTCTTTTCACTTGTGTGAACACGCGCGCTCTTAATTGAGTCATACAATTCCTTGTAATGTTGTTTGACCTTTTCTAGCTCATTACTCTATAGCAATCATTTTGCTTCTTAAAAGAGCAGTGAATCTATAGCATTATAAGGGCACACGACTTCTGTCATTCACATTAGCGACTCGATCTTTCAAGTGTCTAATCACGTTGTCTTTTTCCTTAAATTGATGTTCGAGATTCTTGATCTTAAAGAATGAGTTAAAATCAGGAGCTTCCTGTGAAGCTTGTGAATTTTTATTATCAAAACTTTCTTCGAAGATGTTGTTACTTTAACTTGCAAATTTGGGCATTCCATTCAAGTTTTGAAATAAGTTTTGACTTCATCATGAAACTTTAGACATATCGCTTCAGATTAGACAACGTGATTTTTCCACATCATACAGCAGTTGAGTCGACAAACAATTAACAATCAGATTCTCATTTTCAATGAGAAGGTTTTTCTTTTCAATTTCAGCACATTGCTTGTCTACAGTATTCTTGTCCACTTCGTTATTCATTTGATCAAAAATTTCTTCCATTACTTTAACTTCCTTAACAAGGGCTGTTTGAACTCCAACAAAGTGTTCTTTAAGAGTTTTGAAAAATGGAATAACTTCAGTAAGGTAACATCTTTTTGTTTGCTCAAAACCTCTTTCCCCCTCTGTAAGACCTGATGGTGTGATTCTAGTTTTGCAAGTTTTGTCAAATTCCGTAAAAAGTTGTGTGAGTACATAAAGATTAATCTTCACCTGACTTTTAGTTGGAAGAATTCTGGGGACAAGCTTGACAGGAGTATTGGGTGGATACACTGTCAATGCTGAAATTGGTTTTGGAGCTAAGGTCTCAGCCTTTTTCCTGTTGTTAAGCTCATGAGACCAAAACTATCTGTTCTGGGGGGGGGGTTTTTTTCAGCTTTTTTTTTCTTTGGGGAAAGGTTGCAAGAAAGTTCTCCTTCGAGTAATCTGGGGGGGCAATCCTAACTTTATTTTCCACACATTGAGGGCTTTTCATTTTCTCAAGCATTCTTTTCCTAGTTATCTCAGATATCTCACGAGTATCCTCTGAGTCATGTACAACAGGGCGTGCATGATTGGACATGACTAATACATGACCATTATAGAGGGCTGGTTGAACTTGCTTTGCTAGGGTGAGGGACATAAGGGCATTTTTGTTGCCTATGCTTACCTTGTTCTTTCATCATGAAATGGATTTGTTTACATATCATGTGAACCGTTTGACAGACTGATCTTGTTTGTATAATTTATCTTCAACCTTTATCTTTTAGCCTTTTAATGTCTTAAATATTCTTCACGGAATTTTGCTTCTTTTTTGTTTTAAATCTTTTTCAAAATGATCGCTTCTTCCCTCATTATCTTATGATGGTTAAGGGTAGAACGAAGTTGCAATTGTGCAGAATGAAGTTCCGATTTTAAAGAAGTTTCTTTTCGATTTCGGTCAGAGATAATTATCTCTCATTGCTTCATCCATCTTCGTTCTCTATCAGTTAATTCAAAAACTTAGCCCGTTGTTCATTTCCCCGACCCAGTTCCTTATATCTCGCAAGTTCCAGAGTTCATGTGTCATTAATACTTTAACTGTTTAGGGGTTGACATACTTTGGACACCCTGTTCATGCATTTCATCGAGAATTGACATCAATGCATCATTTCGTACAGAAGATACATTAACTGTGTACAACTGTTACTTCGTGGTCTTCCCTCATACTGATCATACGAATATTTACTATCACTCGTATAGTCAGCATCAGAGTCAACAACGTTGTTGTGTTGTACATCGCTTTGCATCTCGTGTACTTCATGATACTCATCCATATGATCTACAAAGGTATCATGATCTTGTACCTCAAACGGAGTATTCGAGTCATATGGAGACCCGGCTTCCATCGTAGATTGGAATCTCAGATGAAAGATATTCCATGAACATGGGTCTGTTGTTGTGGAAGCCTCATCAACATCGAGTCGAATGAATCACATTGATCAGCTTCAAGACATGGTCCACATTGAGTGCCAAAATAATCCACCATCTTCATCAAAATTAGTGAACTGTTCTCCTGACAAGAAAACACAACCTGTTTCATCCAGTACAACACCATTCTCATGAGCATTCATCAGCAGCATCTTGTCTTTGAAGTAGTCTGAATCCTGAGGCGCTGTGGTGTGGACTTTTCGTGCTATGTGCCCGTTTTCCTTTGCGGTGTGAGCAACATAATGGTTTGCTGACAAGGATTCTGTTTCAACTCTGTTCTGACCTCCAACATTCCCGCTACACATTTTCTTTGCATTTTTAGTTTTTTTTTCCCTCTGAAATGGTACTTCCTGCTTATTCACATTGTATCTATTCTACGACATTCCTGAACAATACAACTCTGTCTTCTTGACTGTAGCTTGTCCTTGCATAAGAAGACGTTCTGAGGAGGGCAAGTGTGTTGGTTAGGCTTTCAATCAAGTTATCCGTTGAAGTGCTTCCTGTGTCCATTTGACAGTTATCAACATGTGATGGTTGATTTGAGAATTGTGGAGACTCGGATGATTGTGTTGGATACTTCTGATTTGATGCATTAGACACTAGTGCCAAGGGGTCATCAATAGGTGAATGGAACCTTTCCATTATCTTCTGTTCTCATTTGCATGTACCTCATGTTGCTTACAAGTAGGTTACAATGGATCAATGTTAGACTCTTTTTTTTTCCTTAATTCATTTTTCTTTTTTTATTTCAAACTTGTTTTAGTTTGACTTCAGATAATGAATCTACTCCATTCGGGTAACATGTTGTTCACAAACTTAGAGTTATCAAAAAACTGCATTCTGGACATGGTCATCTTGTGTGTCTCATGTCGTTAATGAGCTTCGAAAAACCTAAATAGTAAAACATGAATGGTCCTCTTTGATTTGAAGAAGCGTTCAAATCATCGTTAATTGTGATTCCCTGGTCATCCTTTTGTTAACTCAGAACCTCCAGAATCATCTTCACTTGTCCCAAATGTCTTTGGCGTCAGTATAATGGTTGAGACGTGTGTAGATGTCTAATTGTATACCATGAAGTAAGATATTCGTGCACGATGTAGCTTTATAATTTCTTTCTTCAGCAGAAAGTCTGATAAAGACTCTAGCTTCGTTCTGGACCTAGTTGAAGTGCACCCTCAGTTTCTTCAGCATCTTCCTGCAGGGAGTTTGTATGAACGTTCCATTTGAAAATGTATTTTTTTTTTTAGACCTTCAGTAATCGGATTTCATATGTATCTCCATTTATTTTTTCCCAGACATTCCAGACGGAATGCGTTGTTGCCAAGATTCAAAGTCTGTTCTGTCAAGCATTGGTGGGCGTGTATCGGAACCGGCATACCAAATATCTTCTGACATATTAGACGTCTTTGATGTATTGGTTATGAATGCAATTAACGTTCACGGGATTTTACAAGTCTAAGATTTTAACCGATAAGGAAGTTTACCGGGATTGTACAAATATCAATAGAAAACTCGTAAATGAATAATTGTTGTGATATTTGGTTTGTTGATTTGTTTGAAATTGACGCAGTTGGATTCATGAACAAAATATATTTTACCTACTTACCAAAATCTAAATTTGGGTGTAAAAACTAAGCTAAAAAGGCTTGAAGAAAAATTAATATTTACTTAATTTTTCCCGCAAAATGGGTGTCGCTAAAAAGGTTTTGTCGAAATTAATTTTTACCACGATTATCCATATTTGAATTTGATGTAAAAATAAGTTAAAAAGGCTATAAAAAAGATTACAAATACTTAATTTTTCGTCCAAAAAAGTGTCGCTAAAAGGGGTGTCGTTCTGGGATTACTTTTTTTTTTTTTTAAAATCAACCGCGCCGCGTATATGTTTCTATCAACCGCGTCTAGCTGTTTTGTTCAACCCGCGTTGAAATGCAAACGCGCCTAACAGGCCAACTCGCCGCAAGATCTTATAGGTCAAACGCGTGGTTTTGAAGTAACTCGCTGCCTAGTTTTGTTAACTCGCTGGATCAATAAAATAAGCAACTCGCCGTTTAGCAACTCGCCGTTTAGCAACTCGCCGTTTAGCAACTCGCCGTTTAGCAAACCGCGTTTAGAGCAAAACCGAGTTTAGCAAACCGCGTTTAGCAACTCGCGTGAGCAACTCGTGCCAATAAACTAAGCATCGCCTGTGAGCATTCGTACTATCCTGTGTAAAAACCGCCGCGAACAAGCAAACTCGCACCACCAAATTTAACCAAACCGCGCGAATATAATTATTAAAATTAAGCAACTCGCCTTTGACTTTTGGCAACTCGCCTTTGACTTTTTCCTAAATTTCCGGATCTTGTCCCTACCTTGTCAACTCGCCGTGAAGAAGAACAATAATAAAATAAGCAAACCTCCACGAAGAACACTTGTACGAATTAACCAAAATCAAGCCATATGATCTTTCCAGCCACGAAAGTAGGTTACAACATACAATATTAAGTGTGTATATGATGATTAAACACACCTTAACTCGTATTTCTTGGAATCGTCCAATATGAAGGCAAACCCTCCACGAAGAATGCTGAGCTTTAAAAGCTAATAATTCGAACTAGGGCTTGTTATTAGCCACGAAATTTGTAACACTCTAACCTTTTGATGTATAGAACAAGTAGAGAACAAGATTAACAAACAATGAGCCCAAAATCAAAAATCAGCCGTGGGCTTTTTGCTTCACAAATAAGCACGAATTTAAGCTTAATCAACCATAGGAATCAATCACGAATTCAAACCCGCTCTGATACCAATTGTAGGATCGTTTATTTCATAACACGGGTGATGATTCGAGTGGTTGAGCTAGTTTCTAGAGAGAGAAACACTAGAGAGAGTATTCTAGAGAGAGAAAGTGTTTCTTGTAAAGGAATAATGAATAGCTTGCCTATTCCAAAGTTGGATGAGGCTTTTTATAGTACTTACAAATATACGGGGTTTTAGTACCCGGCTTAATACGAAAATCATTATATTAACTATTAAACTACGAGCTTTTAATATACAGTAAAATACATGGGGTGACTCGAGTCTTGTTTCATATCTAAACACAAAAAATATTACGATATTACTCTATACGTCTCTTTATGTTTTGGGTATGAAAAACATGTACACTTTTAATACATAACGAAAGTACGCAAGTTACTCGTAATTCAAATCACAATTGATAAATGCATCAACAAACACTCGGTGTCTCAAGTCTGCAATCAACATCGATATTTGTTTGCACCCGACGTAAATCTCATAAGGTATGTTACAATAAATTAAACTTGTAGGATGATCAAAGAAAAGGAAAAATCTTTTTTTAGATCATCCTACAAGTTTATTTATTTGTTACATACCTTATGTTGATTTACGTTCGGGTGCAAACAAATAGCTGATGTTGATGCAGGGACTTGAGACACCGAGTGTTGTTGTTGCATGTATGCATTGCATGATTTGGTAATACGAGTAATTGCGTACTTTACGTTATGTATTACAAGTTACATGTTTGTCATCACCTAAAACATAAGAGATCGTATAGATTAAATTATTCGTTAATATTTTTGGGTGTTAGATATGAGAAAAAGACTCGGTCACCCCTTGTATTTTACTGTTTTATTATAGCTCGTAGTTTGAATTGCTTAATAGTATGATTTTCGGTTTAAGCGGCGTACTAATACCCGGTACTATTGTAAGTACTATATATGCCTCTTCAAACATTTGGAAGAGGCAAGGCTAGTCATTATTCCTTTTACTAAGAAACACATTTTTCTATCTGGATATTCTCCTAGTGTTTCTTCTTAGAAACTAGCTCAACCACACATCGAATCATCACCCGTGTTATGAAATAAACGATCCTACAATTGGTATCAGAGCGGGTTTGAATTCGTGATTGATTTCCTTATGATTTTAGTTGATTACGCTTAAATTCTGTTATATTGAAGCGAAAAAAAAGCCTCAGGTACTGATTTTTTTGATTTGGGCGCATTTTTTGTTTGTTAATCTTGTTCTCTACTTGTTCTACACATCAAAAGGTTAGAGTGTTACAAATTTCGTGGCTAATACAAGCCCCTAGTTCGAATTATAAGCTTTTAAAGCTTAGTGTTCTTCGTGGAGGGTTGCTTCATATTGGACGATTCTCAAAGAAATACGAGTTAAGGTGTGTTTAACAATTCATATTCCACACTTAATATGTATGTTTTGTATCATACTTTCGTGGCTGGATAAGATAATTTGGCTTTGATTCTTTGGTTAATTCGTTATACAAGTGTTATTGTGGAGGTTTGCTTATTTTATTTTGTTCTTCATGGCGAGTTTGACAATGGGTAGGGACAAGATCGGAAATTTAGGAGAAAAATAGTTCAAAGGCGAGTTGCCAAAAGTCAAGGCGAGTGTTGTTTAAGTTTAATAATTATATTTCGCGGCGGTTTGGTTAAATTTGGTGGCGAGTTGCTTGTTCGCGGCGGTTTACACAGGATAGTAGCGAGTTGCTCACGGCGAGTTGCTTAGTTTATTGGCAGCGAGTTGCTCACGGCGAGTTGCTAAACGGCGGTTTGCTAAACGGCGGTAGATTGCTAATCGGCGGTTTGCGTAACGGTCGAGTTGCTAAAACGGCGAGTTGCTAAAACGGCGAGTTGCTAAACGGCGAGTTGATTATTTTATTGATCCAGCGAGTTAACAAACTAGGAGCGAGTTACTTCAAAACCTCGGTGTTTGCCTGTAGTAGAATCTTGGCGGCGAAAGTTGGCCTGTTAGGGGCGGTTTGCTTATCACGGGGGTTGACCAAAAAACAGATAGACGGCGCGGTTTGGATAGAAACCTATACGCAGCGGGCTTTGATTTAAAAAAAAAAAAAAAAGTATCCAGGACGACACCCTTTTAGCGAACTTTTTGACGAAAAAATTAAGTATTTTGTAATCTTTTTTTCTATAGCCTTTTAACTTATTTTTACATCAATATTCAAAATTTGGTAATGGGGTAAAAATTTTTTCGGTCAATACCTTTTTAGCGACACTTTTTGGAGGAAAAAATTAAGTAAAATATAATTTTTTCTTTAGCCTTTTTAGCTTATTTTTTACACACAAAATTTATATTTTGGTAATAGGGATGTTAAATATTCTATTTTGTTCATAATCCACGCCGTTTAATTTCAAACAAACATCAACAAACCAAATATCACAACCAAATTATTCATTCACGGTTTTTCTAGTGATTTTGTTAAAATCCCGTAACTTTTATCGGTTTAAATCTTAGACTTGTAAAATCCCGTGAACGTTAATTGCATTCATAACCAATACATCAAGACGTCTAATATGTCGAAGATATCCAGTATGCCAGTTCCGATACCCGCCCACCAATGCTTGACAGAACAGACTTTAAATCTTGGCAACAACGCATTCGTCTGTATTGTCTGGGAAAAAATACATGGGAATAGAGAACATTAATGAAATCGTCTTATGAAGGTCCATACCTATTTTCAAAATGGATCGTTCATACAAAACTCCTGCTGAAGATGCCTGAAGAAACTTGAGGTGCACTTTTAATAGGTCCAGAACGTGCTTGAGTCTTTTACAGACCTTTTGTTGAAGAAAAGGAAAGGTAATTAATAAAGCTGACATTACGTGCTAGGAATATCTTACTTCAAGGTATACCAAAAGACTCTACACCATCTCATCAAACCAATATATCTGACGCCAAGACATTTGGGGACATGTGAGATGATTTGAAGGTTCTGAGTTAACAAAGGATGACAGGGAATCACAATTATACGATGAATTTGAACGCTTCTGTCAAATCAAAGGAGAGACCATTCATGTTTACTATGTTAGGTTTTCGAAGCTCATTAACGACATGAGAAACATCAAGATGACCATGTCAGAATGCAGTTTAACTCTAAGTTGTGAACAACTGTTTCTCCGAATGGAGTAGATTCATTAATGAAGTCAAAACTAAACTGAGGTTTGAACGACGTCTAACTTTGACAGTTGTTTATGCCCTACTTGAAGCAACATGATGGTACATGCAAATGAGAACAGAATGATAATGGGAAAGCGTTCATTCACCATTGAAGACCCCTTGGCACTAGTTCTAATGCATAAATCAGAAGTATCCCAACACAATCATAGAGTCCTCCACAAATTCTCAATCAACCATCACTTGTTGATAACTGTCAAATGGACACAGGAAGCACTTCAACGGATAACTTGATTGAAAAGCCTACCAAAACACTTGCCCTCCTCAAGAAGTCTTCTAATGCAAGGAACAAAGCTACAGTTCAAGATGACAGAGTTGTTGTTCAGGATGTTCGTGATAGATACAATGTGAATAATCAAGGAAGACCATTTCAGAGGAACAATGCAAGAGAAAATGTTGTAGCTGGGAATGTTGGAGGTCAGAAACAGATGTTGGAACATGAATCCTAGGTCAAGCTTTAAACCAGTTATGTGCTACATCTGAAGGGAGGCGGGAAATAGCACGAGGATGTCCACAACCAAAGCTGTCCTCAGATTCAGACTACTTCAAAGACAAGAATGCTGCTGATGGATTGCTCTTGAGAATGGTTGCAGTATGGATGAAGAGCAGTTGTTGTTTCTTGAGGAGAACATGTTCACCAATTTTGATGACGATGTGGATGATTTGGCACTCAATGTGGACCATGTCTTTGAAGCTGATCAATGTGACTGCATATCGACTTGAATGTTGATGAGGCTCCAAACACAGACCATGTTCCATGGTAAATCTTTCATCTGAAGATCATTACGATGAGCTCGGAGGGTCATCATAGACTCGATATACTCCGTACTTGAGGTACAAGATCATGATACTTTGTAGTTCATATGGTATGAGTTTCATGAAGTAACACGAGATTGCAAAGCGATGTACAACTCAACTACCGTTGTTGACTTGATGCGGGACTTTACGAGTGATAGTAATATTATTCCGTATGATCAGTATGTTGGAAGACAACGTAAGGTAACATGTTGTACAAAAGTAATTAATGTATATTATGTACAAAATGATGCTTGATGTCAATTCTCGATGAAATGCATGAACAAGGTGTCCAAAGTATGTCAACAAACTAAGGACCCGAAGAGGCTCGGCTTTAGCGTTTAGAAGGTTTAAAGTAGTTAATGGGACACATTGACTTTGAATGCGAGATATAAGAACTGGTCGGGGTTGTATGACAAACGGGCTAAGTTGGAATTACTGAACTGAGAACCGATGAAAAGATTGATGAATAAATGAGAATAATTATCTCTGACCGAAATCGAAAAGAAACTTCTTTAAAATCGGAACTTCATTCTGCACAATTGCAACTTCGTTCTACCCTTAACCATCATAAGATAATGAGGGAAGAAGCGATCATTTTGAAAAAGGATTTTAAACAAAAAGAAGACAAATTCCTTGAAGAGTTTTTTTAGAATTAAAAGGCTAAAAGAAAAGGTTGATGATAGATTATCCAAACAAGATCAGTCTGTTCAAGGTTTAAATGATATGAAACAAATATCTTTTATGATGAAAAGAACAGTAGCGATAGGCTACAAATTCCTCTTATGTCTCACCCGTGCAAAGCAAGTTCACTGCCCTCTATAATGGGTCTTGTATTAGTATGGTCAATCATGCTACGCCCTGTTGTACATGCTCAGAGGATACTCGTGGTATCTGAGTAATAGAACGAATGCTTGAGGATAATGAAAAGCCCTCAATGTGTGGAAAATAAAAGTTAGGGATTGCCCCCCCCCAGATTACTCGAAGGTAGAACTTTCTTGATCCTTTGTCCCCAAAAAATCTGACCTCAGAACAGATATTTGTTCCATTAGATAACAACAACAGGAAAATGGCTGTGACCTTTAGCACCAAACTAAATATCAGCATTGACAGTGTTATCCACCCAATACTCCTGTCAAGCTTGTCCCCAGAATTCTTCAACTAAGTAGGTGAAGATTAATCTTTATTGTACTCACAACAACCTTTTTTACGAATTTGACAAAACTTGCAAAACTAGACTCACACCATCCTGTCTTACAGTGGGGCGAAGGGAAAGAGTTTTGATGGCAAACAAAAAGATGTTACCTTACTGAAGTTATTCCATTTTCAAAATCTTAAAGAACACTTTGTTGGAGTTCAAACAGCCCTTTGTTAAGGAAGTTAAAGTAATGGAAGAAATTTTTGTCAAAATGAAAAACGAAAGTGTGCAAGAATATTGTAGACAAGCAATGTGCTTGAATGAAATTGAAACGAAAAACCCTTCTCATTGATAATGTGGAATCTATTGTTAATTGTTTGTGGGGGAAAAACTCAATGCTGTATGATGTGGAAAAAATACACGTTGTCTAGATCTTGAAGCTATATGTCTAAAGTTCATGGAGATGTCAAATCTCTATTTCAAAACTTGAAATGCGAATGGCCTAAAATTTGAAATTAAAGTATTCAACATCTTCGAGAAAGTTTTGATAATTAAAAAAAATTCACAAGCTTCACAGGTAGCTCTCGATTTTAAATATTTTAAGAACCTCCAAGAATCTTCGAACATCCGATTCAAGAAAAAGATAACGTGATTAGACACTTGAAAGATCGAGTCGCTAATGTGAATGACAGAAGTCGTGTGCCTTATAATGCTATAGATGTCACTGCTCTTGTAGAACAAAATGATTGCTATAGAGTAGAGCTAGAAAAGGTCAAACAACATTACAAGGAATTGTATGACTCCACCCAATTAAGGAGGGCGTGTTCACCAAGCGTGGAAGACATCTACCTGTGAATGAGATTGAGAGTCTAAAAGCTCAATTGCGAAGCAAAGAGCCTTGTTTTACTAGTGACTATGTCAAACCAAAAGTTCTTGCTCCTGGCATGTATGCCATTGACGTTAAACCCATCCCTCATCCCCTTAAGAACAATAGGGGTGCTCATTTAAACTATGTCAAACATCTTAAGGAGAGTGTAGAAAAACGGTTAGGGAGATTGTAGAGGAAGCTAGAGTAGTTAAACCACTAGATAGTTCACTTAACTATGCTTGCCAATACACTAAGTTATCTCAGGAATTGTTAGAATGTGTGATTGGCACTTGCCCAAAAAGTTTCAATGGAAAGAGGGTTGGGAAACAAGGCTCCCATCTACCTGTTACTAGGAAAAAGAAGTTACTTTTGTAGTGATGCACCAAGGAACCTCATTAGCACACACAGAAACACGAAAGTGCACCGAAAGGTTCAACAAACTAAGCCTGTGATTAATTCTCACAGGAGTGTAAACACTTCCACTGAAGCAGCGGATCAAAGCCTAGAGGGCAATTACAAAAAAAAATAGGATTCACGTGCTAAGACTGAGCATAAGAAGACAGTAGAAGTCCACCCTTAGGACAAATAAGTCAGTATGGACAATAGTGTGAATCGGGTTGATTCTCAGCATTAGCTCTAAGCGTGTTGTAATTAATACGAATTCTGAATCTTCGTGCTGCAAAACGTGAACAAATGTTGAAACTCTGCAAAATCATTGAAATGTGTGTTTTGTTAATCTTTTGAGCTCCTGTGAATGCGTACCCCCACGTTTAAAATTGTCTTGAATAACGGGAAGCTGATCTGGAAACAAAAGGCAAATGTGATGATACAGTTTAAACAAGACCAAGCAGATCTGGAAACCTAAAAGGCAAAACTATCTGATAACAGTTGATTGAAGAAGATCCAAGCAGGTTTGGAAAGGCAACGGGAAACTCTTTTGCTTAATGTTGGTTATCCAATGGAGATCACAGGAAGAAAGTGCCATAGGAAACTTTAATTCGTGGTTGTCATGGAGAACACAGGAAGAAATTTTCCTTAGGCGAACTGTGCCCTTTACTAAGCTTCTGTGGGCCAATGGTTCTATCAAAAAAGACTAACCAACGGACCTCAAACACAAATTGGGATCCGAAGTTTCAAACCTCCAAATTCGACTGTTTTCAAATGCAGTGGTAAGAAAATCCTTCGGTTTATATCTGGAATCAAGCTGTTCAAAACTCGTTTAGGAAGAAATGAATGGCTCTGTACGCATCTTTAGGCCGAGCCTTTAATGATGTTTGGACAAAACTCGTTTCAAGCCCCTCGTTTTTATCAAATGCTGTTGATCACACTGTTCAAGCCTCGGTCTTCATTTTTCAAAGACGTTTGATCTCAAAATCCGTTCAAACCTGTTTCTAAAATGTCCACAAAGACGTTGCAGGGCTCTTTCAGGCCCCCGTTCCTTAAAGAGAAGAAAGGTGTAGCTTCCAGTGCTTTATCTTCAACTGTAAGGAGAAATCTTCTTGTCAGATCATTCTCATCAACAAGTTTCAGTCGTTAAGTGGATCAACGTAGATCAGCGGGTATCCTAATTCACTAGATCAAAAATGGCAATCACATATGCAATTTTTGAAGGGGAGAATAGTGAATCTAATGTGATCAACACGGTTAACTTGGCTCTCAATGTGTATGAAACGATCGAATGTGAAAAAGAAGAGATGAACAGATCCTTCATTGCTCGGAGTGGTTACAAATTAGAAAGGGAAACCTTCTCTTGGATCTACAGAAGTTGCAAATGAATCCTATCTTCCGCATTTCAGTTGGATTTTCGTTGTTAGGGCAATTAAAACTACATCAGCAATGTACTTTCTATTCTATATTCAGCTATTCTGGGAATACTCTGATCATGATGCAAAGATGGGGTTTGGTTATTATATCTTTAAGTCGATGAGACTGCATATGCAGAGTGTGATTTCTTCGGAAGGCCTTACTGTCACTCCTGCAGACTCAGAATCCCTCACCAGCCCCACTCACCCATTCGAGTCACCTCCAGTGGTTAAAACAGAATAACATTCACAAGGAGAAGAGTTCCTTCAAACTGGTTGATGAAGATGAAGTTCAACCAGCTCCTGAACCTCATATGGATGATTATGAGTACAATCTATAACAAGGTACTCAAATGAGCTTGGAAGTTTCTCAGGTATATGGTCAAGTACATGTTACAGTTGGCTTATTCGTGAACCTGCTCCATAGACCACCAGAAAACTCCCAGTAGTTGAAGTTAAGAGGTGGATTATAGCATCTCAGGATGAAACTATTGGACCTTCTGTACATCCTGAGGATGCTACATCCACAAAGATGGTTCGTGAAACTCTATCTCATGCAGATGCTGAATCTGGTGGTAATTCAGAAAAGATAAACAGTGAGACTGATACTGAAATTCTAAATGTTGGTGACGAACAAGGTTAGGATGCTTCTAAAAACAGTGGCTCTGAAGGAATGAACCATTGAACTTGATGAATACCAGGTTGGTTCAAACTCTAAACAAAGTCATGTGGCTCTTGCTGGACCAAACCCTGAGCACATGCAAGATATCTTCCTTGCTACTATTTACCCTAAGGGAGGATCCAGTTCAGGACCGAGCTTTCCCTGATGACCTGGACAAGCTCCAATTTTGGGCTCGCCCCATCATCATGTCCTTGCAACTACAAACATTCCACCGACAGATAAAGATCTGGAGATTTTATTCCAACCGATGGTGATGAATATTTGCGGCAATCTACAGATAGTGAACAGTACCTTATGGATAGGCTGTTGTTTTAACGCGCCAAGGTATCTACGAATACATCTGTTTCTACAACGATTGCTCAAGATGCACCTTCTACAAGTCATTTACTGTCATCCTTACAAGTGCATCCTCCAGTCTTTCCTCAAGGTGTTACAGCTGGACCAACTATCGAAGACACCTCAATTACTCAAGCTGACCTTCATCCCTAGTTACACTTTGCTGGAGAACCTAGTTTTGCACAGTCAAACATCAGGGTTGTTAGTTAAGCTGAACCAACAAAAGTGAATTAAACACGGATCATTCAGAAAATAGACAAAGATCACCCTCTTGATAATATCGTTGGTTAATCTTTCATCAGGTATTATCCACCAGAAAACAGTTAGCTTCCGATGCTTTGTGGTGCTGTTACCATACCGTACTGTCAAAAGTCGAACCAAAGAACTTCAAAATGGCCGTGAATGAAGATAGCTGGTTTGAAGCTATGCAAGACGAAATTCACGAATTTGATCGACTTAAAGTATGGGAACTAGTACCACGCCCAGACTATGTAATGGTTATTGGTCTCAAGTGGATTTACAAGTCATGCTTGATGAGTATGGTGATGTTCTGAAAGACAAAGCTCGGTTAGTAGCAAAGGGATATCGTCAAGAGGAGGGTATTGATTTTGAAGAATCGTTTGCACCCGTTGCACGGATAGAGGCCATCAGAATATTCATTGCCAATGCAAACCAAGAATTATGATCATCTACCAGCATGGATGTCAAAACTGCTTTTCTGATGGTGATCTTCAAGAAGAAGTCTCTTAGTCAGTCACCTGAAGGATTTGAAGACCAGGACTAATCCTCCGCACGTTTATCTGTCTGGAAGAAGGCTCTTTATGGGCTACAAGCAGGCACCAAGGGCGTGGTTATGGACACACCATCAAAGTTCACTTTTGGCCTAAAATTTCTTCAATGGGTGCCGTGGACCAACGTTATTCACAAGCAAAATCAGGAAAATTATTCTACTATGTTCAAATATACGTATGATGACTTTCATTTTTGCCTCAACAGATCATATAGCGTGTAACATTATTTTCCAAAGAGATGTGCTCCAAATTTCAGATGTCGCTGATGGGAACAAAATTCGGTTTTGCTTAGGATGCAAGTTTCTCAAAGTCCAGATGCATCTTTATTAACCAAGCAAAAATGCTTCTCGAAACCTTAAAGAAATAGGGAATGATGCTCTGACCTGTCGTACACCAATGGTGGATCGATTGAAACTGGACAGGGTCTCATGGGGTTTCCAGTTGAACAACTCGCTTTAGAGGAATGGTTGGCTCCCTAATGTACCTTATACCCAGTAGACAGACCTTGTATTCGCTGTGTGCATGTGTTGCTAGATTCAGACTAAACAACAAAAAGCACCTTTGAAGGCATCAAAGTATCTTTCGGTACCTAAAAGGAACCTTTCAAATGGGGGTTTTTGGTATCGAAGCAACAATACTATGTCACAACAGCTTATGCAGATGAGGATCCATGCGGGATGTCAGGGGATTCGAGAGAAGTACGTCGGGAAGGTGCTCAGTCTCTTGGAGATTGTTGGTTAGCTGGTCATCAAGATGCAAAGAAGTACGGCCATCTCAACTAACAGATGCAAGAATACATTGCAATGTCTGGATGCTGTGATTCATATCCTTGAATGAGATCTCAGCTAAAAGATTACGGCTTTCTGTTCAATAAGATTCTCTGTACTGTGATCAACAAAAGTGGCCAGTGCTTTAAGCTGCAACATGTCAGCTATCACGATTAAGCACATCGCATACGCACCATTTCATAAGAGAGCCAGTGGAAGTGATTGGAGGTAGTTGAACTCAACTTCGTGAAAACAAACTATTCAACTGGCAGATATCCTCACAATAGCTTTACAAGAGAGGGTTTCGAAATTTTTCTCCAACGAACTTAGGCCGAAGAGTTTAACACCTGAAAACCCTCAAAAGCCTTCAAGAAGGAGAGGGATGAGTAATGAAGTGTCTTTGTATCTTTTGTACATAAGTACATAAAAATAGACTTGGTAAATATTTTAAGTCTTTGGACTTACAAAATGGTTTGCCATATTACTTTAAATTGCAACCCAGGTTTTCATTTGAAGGAAAGATTGTCGTCTGAACGGACAATGTTCCTAACACCGTGTAATTTATTTTACTCGGCATGGATTACTTTATATCATGGCAACTTGGGATTATGTCCGTTTCAGTGCAGTTTTCTTATTTGGAAGAGAACGTCGTCCTGTTTGTAACCAAATAATTTTATTTTTTCTAATTGATTCTTCAAAATTATTTGTTAAAACACGGTGTTTTTAAAAGTATTGTTGAAATCAATCCGGACAATTTGACACCCAATCACATGGCTAAGCTTTTCAATAGAAAAACGGGGTATCGATTGAGGGGAGAGGGTTTGAGAGTGTTGTATCAATGTTAATGTCTGGGTTGCCGATTGGAAAGTGTAAAACGGGTTCGGAGAGACAAACGAGCTAAGAACCAAATCTTCAGTAGCTCCGCTGCATCGCTGATGTTCCTTCTAGCGTTTTCAGAGACACATGTACACACATCAACACTTCATAACCAGCAGACTCATACAAACCTACAGTTATCGAGATATTTGGTTAGAAAGATAAAGATCTGAAGAAACTTCTGAATTCGATTGCTTCATGAGTGGAAGCTCAGAGATATTGCTAATGTCTAGAATCAAAAAGGAAGTGGATGATTTTATCATTCCAGCATTAAGGTCAATATCATCGGTAATGAAACATCATCTCGTACATTAGTATGTTAGTGTGTCAGTCTATGAATTAAGAAGCGATCATTTTGAAATTCCTTGAAGAGTTTTTAGACATTAAAAGGCTAAAAGAAAAGGTTGAAGATAGATTATACAAACAAGATCAGTTTGTTCAATCTATATAAACGGTTCACATAATATGTAAACCAAAATCGTTTTATGATGAAAAGAACAAGGTAGCGATAGGATACAAAAATCCCTTATGTCTCACCCGTGCAAAGCAAGTTCAACGATTGAGGGGGAGCATTAATATGTTCCATACACAGCTTGTAACTAAAATATGATCATACATCTAAGGTTCTCAAGGTGTATTCTCCACCCCCATGTGCTAAACAGTTTCGAATACCGATGCACATGTTGAGGGGGAGCTTTTCTGAAATGCAAAAACAATCGGGTACTAAACACTTTGATAGTTATATCATAAGTACCTGATTGAGTTTTTCAACAGTGATTTTATGGCAAGGTGAACTGTACCAAAAGACTGACCATGTATTTACTTTTATCGAAGTTATAAGGATGGTAAGGTTAGGTACTCGTTCCTATGATCCTGCCAGAACCGGAGGGATCTACCCAGGGACAATCCACTAGTTAGTACAGAAGTCCTTAGGTATGATTAAAAGGAGTAAATGTGAGAACAAGGGAATAGTGCCGACTGAGATGGAGCTAGTACTGGAATATACCCAACAAGGTGCTAGTCATGAAGTCTCGGTAAGCACTGAAGGGGTTGAGGAATGAAAAAGAATTGTACAGATAAAGGGTGTAAAGAAAGAAGCCCTCCATACACTTAAGGCAGAAACCGGGTCAATACATATGCTGTCAGAATCACAAGTTGATTGCTGACATTGAAGACGACATCATGGACCCAGTGATGCAATGCACAACCCTTCCCAGCCATTCGAGTTTCTCTTGAAAGAAACTTGTCTCATTTGTCACGGAGACTAAACATGCAATCTACTGTCTCACTCACTCCGAGTAAGTCGGTATTGAAAAGGTGGCAGTCAGCTCCAGCCTCCGATCACTAATATCAAAGCGCACTTTCGAGTCTAGAGCCAAGAGATCATCAATTAATCTCGTTAGGACACATTTCCATTTATCTTGTCTTTCACACACTGTGGAAACAAGGTTATCTTAAGAGTCCTACGCATTATCCTTGTGATATTGCCAGAACATCCGAGTGATACGAAGGTATTCACTATGAAGATGGAAATCCTGCTAGAGCCTACATCAAACAAGCTCTAGGTAGGTGACTTGTGCGATTCTACAAGAATCAAACTTGTGTCAACTGGAAAGAAACGATGGTGCGATTCTACGTGAATCAAACTTGTTCCAGCATAAGAATTGACGGTTATTGAACATTTGACAACCAATCAAAACTATCGAAGTGTTACAAAATATTTTCATAATTAACACTTAGATTGTTTTTACAAATCAATTTTCTCTTTATTGCTAACTGTTTTATTACAGGAACATTTAAAGATGGAGATGGAGATACCGTGTTCCAACAAAATCAAGTTCATAACCGCGTGCTCATTCTCAAACGACTCATTCGAAGATATCATGAAAGCTCAAGTATCTGTTATTAAAGCTTCCGCAACTCTGAATATTCAAGCTTTCAAGATCAAGAAAAGTGTGAGCATATCATTCCGAATGACACAAGTTCACAAGATGGCAAAAGATCACATGATGATGATTAGAGATTATGATTGGATGATGATCTCAAAGAAGCTCAAAGATCACATACAAGTCAAGCTAAAGCCTAAAAGTCTAAAGTTCACTACTTCAGATTCACAAGATACAAATCAATGAAATCAAACGTTTACGAGCTATACATAAGATCAATCTGAAGATTGAAGAGCTTAAGTTTAGTATTTTCAGGGGTGACCTCCCTTAGGGGGAGATTGTTAGATATTAGAAAAAGACTCGGTCACCCCATGTATTTTACTGTTCAATATAGCTCGTAGTTTAATAGGTAAACGTATGACTTTTGGTATTGAACCGGGTACTAATACCCGGTGTATTGTAAGAACTATAAATACCTCTTCCAACTTTGGAAGAGGTAAGCATCTAGTCATTTTACACACACTCTTAAGTGTGTTTTCCTTTTTCTCTCTCAACTATTCTCTCTCTCTAACTTTCTCTCTCTAGATCTCTTTAGATCTATACATGTTTGTGTGAATTCGGGAACCTACAATTGGTATCAGAGCCATGGGGTGGATTCGTGATTGATTCATATGGTTAAATAAGCTCAAATTCGTGGCTTATTTTTTAAGAAAAAAACCCACGGCTCGTTTTTGATTTTGGCTTATTTGTTTGTTAATCTTGATCTTCTCTTGTTCTATACATCAAAGAGGCTAGGTTGTATCAATTTCGTGTGTTATACAAGCTCAAAGTTCGAATTATAAGCTTTAAAAGGTTAGTGTTCTTCGTGGAGAGTTGCCTAATTTTGGTCGATTCTCAAAGAAAGACGTGTTAAGGTGTGTTTAAACTTGATATACACACTTAGTGTTGCATGTTAGAGCTTTGATTCGTGGATAGAAAAGCTTATTTGAGTGATTTTGTAAAAATCGTCCTAGTGTTCTTGGTGGGTATTAAGATTTTGTTGGTTGATTTATTTTTAATTGTTGTTGGGGATGGGGGGTTATTGTTGTTAGGGTGTGGGTATTTGATTATAGGTGAGGTTTGTTAAGTGGGAGGGGAACATGTTTGTTGTGAATTTGGTAAAATAAAAGGTTTTTTAGTGGGATGAGTGGGTTGTTAAAGTAATTTAACTACATACAAATCAAAATGTTTTAGGATGGGGGGATTTGGGGAGTGGGGGACGTATAGATTAAAGTTATTAATTTTATGAATTAGAAGTCACGAGCAATCAACTTAGTTCAGCTAATAAATCCTTTATATTTGTTATTGTTTTCTATGGCATCTTTATTAGGTGAAAATCGATAGATATTATGCAGGCATTCAATTAACTTGTCACTATTGATCAGACTTTGTAGAGGATGACTGCTACTATAGAGGAGAGATTTGATTCAAATGAATGAGGACACTATTATTAACACACGATCATCAGACACAGATATCAAGGCTATGACTTGGGTGGTCTCATATTGGACAGAACATCGGTGAGCGGTGATGACTTTTTATGAGTGTTGGCTATTGTATGTCATTTAGTATGAGACTAGAGAATTGTAGTTGGTGTTTGATTTATGAAGAGCTATCATGCAGACAGTGTCGAGGTGAAACGAAGTGCATTAAGAGACTGAGAGGTGAATGGACTGAAGAGATTCTAACATGACACGGTGCCGTGTGGTATGTGGTTTTGGGGTGGGGGGGGAGGAGGGGTGGGAGTCAACTTGGATTCTGAGAGGAGCTGTATAATACACAAGGATTCTACTAGAGAGACAGATGTTAGAGTGGATTGTTCTATTGAAATATGTGGTCTTGGTATTAACAATGTAGTGTTACTATGAGCGTTACTGATAGGAGATAGAGTAGTATTGTGAGGTCTCTGTTATAGATTAGTGTCTCAACTAGTGGGGGAAGTGATTCAACGAGGATGTTGAGACAATTGGACGGACGTATCAGCGACTCGAGTAAGGCAGTGTGCAGAGTGAGTGACGTGAGTGTTGATGTCTTAAGAGAATGTGGGATTGTTGTAAAAGGGGTAGTTGTTGTTTGTTTTTGTATATTTGTGTTTTATGTTGTTGAATGTGGTTTGGTGGCTATGTATTATCTGTTTGTTGGGGTGTATGTCAAAGAGGGTTGAATTGTGGAGTTGCTCACAGGGTTTCTTTCTCCAACAATAGATTGTTGTGGTGTTGGTGGTGGGGGGGGATTGGGGTGGGGGTTGTTATTTTTATCGTGATGTTCTTAGTGTGATATGATTGAATTTTCTTATAGATGTCTGAGTTGAATAGTTTATGGAGAGTTGATATAGTCTCTATATAGGAGTGAGTTGTGGGTGTTATGGGGTGTGGGTGACCGGACCATGGTATCAACTGGGAAGTTAGGAGGAAGCAACGTGCCGACAACAATCTTACAAGCACCAAGGTCGAGGAGACGAAGAAATTCGGCCATAGTAAGAACTGCAAGAAGAACAAACAAAAACATAATAAACCGCCAAGAAAGATAAAAGCAAACATAAAAAAAAGAGGAAGAGGGGAAAAAGGAGAGAAAGATAAAGAAAAAGGTAGTACCCTTCCCTCCCGGACACTTCATTACGGGAACATAGCCCAATCCTTTCCAAGTAGGAGATAAGCCAGCAACATACAAAAGGCTGTTATAAGGCTTATGTAATTGAATGGGAACCTCCAGTAAGGTAGCCACATCGGCCGCATTATACTTCGATGGACTGGGAAACACATCGGCCACACTGGAATCATGATGCCGCCATGACATGGCAATAGGAGCTGCCCGTCGGTCGATAAGAAAAAATTTATCCTTCCATTTTTTTGAACTGGTGGGGGCACCTTTAATACATGGTTTTAAACCTTTTCGAACGCGGTTTTGAAAAGAAAACCAATTCCCCTACTTATACAGTTTATAAAACACCCTAAAAAGGGGAACGGTGGGAACGATATTTAAAGCACGACAATACATTTCAAAAATCACTGAATGATTTACACCTAGCGGACTGAGCTGAGAGATATGGACACAAAAATACTCAACTAAGCTTAGAAAGAAAGAAGATAAAGGAACCCTTAAACCCCCCCCCCCCCCGGCGAAAATGATGAACATATAAACTTATGTGTTCGTTTGACAGTTGATCCATTATAAAACCGGCAGGAGGAGCATGGGGATGTAAGTCAAGCGGAATGGCATATATCCCAGAAATTTTTTTAACATGATTTTCAGTCAAAGTCGACCGGAATAAGGACATATCAAACTTAGGTGTAACGGTAGCCTCTAAGGAGGGATCTAGATCTGGGGCATCCGGAAGGTGAAGTTGATCCGAATGATCTATCGACATGGGGATAGTCAGGAGGGGAATGGATAAAGAAAGAAAGGAAAGAGAGAAAAACACACCTGAGAGAGACTGATGAAAACTGTTAAAATTTATGAGACATTTTAAAATGAAAAAGGAAGGCGTATTTATAGGAAAAAGAAGGGAAGAGACGAAACGTCACGTCTATCAGATCAATGACGTGGCAAGATCTTAACCACACGATGATGAGTAAAAAGACGCGTGTTAAGGGCGCGCTTCCCCAAGAATGACCAACGACTAATTTAACAAGGGTTATTATGAGTTTTTGGCAGGTAGTAAATAAACATTATTAACCTATTATCATTATAATGATAAGAATATAATTATAATAATAATGATAACGATAGGAAAAATAATGAATAGAAAAATCATGATATAAGACTAAAAATAAGTAGGACGGAAGAAAGGAAATAATGATAACAAGAAAATGTTATACCAAAGCAAGCATTGATATAACACTTGGGGGGGGACATGTTCGTATATGTGACCGTTAGGATATGGGCCGCTAGGAAGAAATTTCCTACGGCCCTGATTATTGTCAAACAAATGAAACGACTGGTTAAAATACTCGAACCACCCAAAAAATAAGACAAATACATTGGTAAAGACCAAAAATCACAAGACAAATTATAACATATTGATACACTGGATAATAGGTAGCCCTCTGCCCTAGAACAGTCAACCCAGAAATTAAGGGGCTTTGTTTACTAAGCATGTTACCTAGCTAACAAAAGCAATATAGCTCGGCTAACCATCTCCCAAGATGTCAGAAACAGTATATCTCAACAGTATTTTGAGTAGTATAAAGTACTCAGCGCATTCAATGCAATGAAAACTCTCTCACAACATTATTACACTCAGTAAAATAACCAATTGGACATACTTCACTAATTAACTACTCTCACGCCGCGAGCCTATTCTGGGATAAAACCCAGGACGAGGCTAACGCTTATTATCTTATCGACAGGATTGCCTTAATTCTTGGGAATCCCATAAAGGACGACGAAATCCTTCCTAGCGGATCTTTTACTCAACAATAGTCAAATCAATACATCCTTAAAAGACTAAACATGCAGAAAGCAATGTCATTATTTCAGCATGCTGTTAGAATATTAGCTTTCTTTATCTATTCTTTTAGTTCTTTTTTTTCATTAATGTACTATTTACATGAAATTCCTTTCATTGTAGATGTAATTAAGGTGTCTACAATGTACTGGTTTCAAGCAGAGGCAATCTTATGTCCCTGTGTCGAGTATTTTGCCAAATCTCACCACCGATGCAACATCTCCAATAATGTCTTGAAGTCCTGTCATGAGAATCCTCAAACAGTGCGTCACATTGGTATACATTGTGATTATACCCCCGGTCCAATCATTAGTGGAAGTGGGAGGATTAAGAGGAGTTCTATAGATTGAAAATTTGTGCAAGCGATAAAATTTCTAATGGTCCGCCTGCTGCAGTGCAGGCATTTAAATCTATTTCTTTTTCTTTAATTTTTTATTCAAATGTATTCCGTAACTGTCTCCATCTTGATACTTCGTATTATATTTCTCTCAAACATTTGATTATGTTGAAGACGTGAAGTTCACTGTTTTGTCCACTTACAAGATTTATTCTTTATAGATTATGTCTGGTCATATTAGGGTGCGTTTGGTGTCTTACTTTTGAGTGTTTTGTTTGAGGGTTTACCTTTCAAATAGGATAAATAAAGGTCTCACAAAACCCATAAAAGGTCCAGAGTGGTGGGTTTTTATTAATTATATTCTTTCTCACACTCATTTTTTATATTTCTCTCTGTCTATTTCACTAACTTGCACACATTTTATTTTTAAATAATATTTTTAATTTTTATTTTATTTAAATATATTATTTTCTCTTATCTCTAAACCAAATTTAAATTTAAATCTTAAACCAAATTCAATTCTAATTTTAAACCTGTTTACAAACCAAACACACCGTTAGTTTTAAGATCACCATTTGTATTATCCATTCATATATATCTTAACCTCTATAGTAATAGGAATTTTCTGATATTTATTATGGCAATTTGCGATCATTTAATTACATTCGTGTGTCTGTTTAGAACTTTTTATTATCTATATACTATAAAAGGAATAAAACGACGTCGGTTTACTCGCTTGCTACAGTGGCATTTTTTGGGCTCCTAGTTTGGGCCGGCTCATTTGAGTGTTTTTTTTTTAAAACTTAGTCAATATTTGTGCCATTTAGCAAAAACTTTTTTGCCATTTACAACTGTATTTTAAAACATCAAAAACAATAAGCCCAAATAAATAACACATATCTACCGAAATCCCATAAAATTATATTAAAAAAACCTCATATACAAAAAAAAAACCTTTAACATGAGGACCTAATACATTAAGCCCATATAGAAAAAAAAAAAACTATTAAACTTGACACCATTTAAATAAACCCTGAAAAATACAACCAATACCCAAAATAAAATCCGACTTAAACACACGTTCTAACATAAATGATTCCGGAAAATTTAAAATAAACCGCCCTACATTAATAAAAAATAATTGTCGTTTCTCGCAGCATACGCACAGGTAATCATGCTTGTTATGACTATTTAGTGGGTATGAGTTCGGTCTGCAGATTTTTCTTGCTGCACTGACTGCAACAAATGGGTATAGTTTATGTTGCTTATATTTCGTGTGGTTGTGCTGCTTTTCATAATGTGTGTTCATGGGTCAATGTCTACTTACTTGCTATTGGTCTAGTTCTTTCCAGTAGGATGCAATTTACTGGTTTGGTTTCTTTTCTTTTCTACATCCTAGTGTTTGGATTAGTACTAATTCATTTTGGTTGATTTTGGTTGCTTTCTTGTCTGTATGTTATATTTTCTTTTCGGGTCCACTATTCTTAAGTATCTTGTTAATATAGTGGATGCCTTTTCTTTGTATTTAGTTTGGTTTGTTTGGATATATATTGCCGTTCAAAATTTTTTTTGTCAATATTGATTCTACAAGCTTTTTATTTTATTTGTTCTTTCAAGGGTATGTTAGACGTTTGATTATTTGTGTCAAAACTTATCGTTAGTGTCTCCACTAAGTTTGGCCCCCTTTGCGAGTATCAGTTGTTGAATTCATGTGATTCGGCCATTAAGTTAGATATATAATTTCACTTTCTAAAAAGAATAGAAACTAGGTGTTTTGGCTAGGGAACTGTATAACTTTAAATTAAACTTAAAACAGCTAAAGTAATGGTATAAATAGTTTGTGCAACCAATACAATGGTGTTAAAAGAGTGTTTGTAATGGTGATACTCAACTTTAAGTGTTCAAACTGAATATACAACTTATTGGATCATAATACTACAAAAGTTCATGGCAATTTAGATAACTATTTTCTAGATTTTTGTTCCATATTTAAGTTGTAACTGGTACGCCCTTCCAAAGTAGCAATGAATACCTAGAAATTTTGACTTGAATTCGCGGAGTTATGGTTTGCTTGTTTAACCCTAGTGGATGAACACAAGTAAAGTGTGACAGGCGCCCTACCAAGCTCTTGTGGAAAACGCATCACCAGAACAAAGCACTGAATATATATATAGTACTAGCATTAGTCAAAGGAGAAGTATAATATGGAGTGCCACGTAAGTAGAGTTCGCGTGAGTTTTAACAAATATTATAATAAATGAAATAACATAATTCAGTTGACCTAACTAAATCATTCCTACCGACTTACATGTGTAGTGTACCCAACAACAGTAAGTTCAGGGACCCGTGTACTTATTGGTCGAGGGAAAGTCCTTGTGCCTATGAAGTTAATGTACATGTTAGAGCGTCCGGTTTGGTGATATTTCACCTTCGCCAATCCGATGTGGCATCGCCATTTCGTTCGCCACCATACCGTAAACGGTCGCCACTTTCTTCGCCACCCTTTTTTCGTCACTTAACCAACGCAGATGAGGACAAAGATTTTAAAATATTACCGTTTCATTTTAATAATTTAATATATATATTTTTTAAATTATATCCACTATTAAATTAATACTCACTTTTACTCTATAAATAACACCATATTTTACCTTAAATTTTCACACTTTATCCCAAACAAATATTTAATATGGCTTGTCCACTTTCACACACCATCGATGAAATTCAAGCTTTGGTTACAAAACTTATTGACGAATATATTATTCGCTAGAAAGCGCTTGTGGAATAGGAAATAGATTAATTTCATACGTTTACGTTTTATTACCTATGAATTTTCGTATTGTTGTATTTTTATTGCGTATTGTATTTTTATTTCCGTATTGTAATCTGTATTTTTTTGAAGTGAAATAAATTTAGTTTGTATGAAAAAATAGAAAAATAAATAAATTGGTAAGTGGTGGGACCCAAATGACAAAAATATGGTGTGTTATGAGTGATGGAGTATTTTGAGTTGTTGTTGAGGTGACAATGATGTGACACTCAGTGAGGCCCAAATGGCATGTTTTTTTAGCCATGACACCTTATGCTCTTACACTGTGTTCTCAAGTTTACTTATTAAAGAAAAGTAAATGGATGGGAAGTAAACAATTTCCTTTCAATTTTGGAAGGAAATACTTTATTTTATAAATCAACAAAATTACACTAAATTTACTTTCATTTCCTTTCCTTTTCCTCTTAAGTTTTACTCGAGAACACAACCTCTTATGTTTCTTTTTCATTTTCTTTCATAACTTTAACTCGAGAACACAGTTTATAGTTAGAGTTTGTTTTATTTAACTGTAAAAACCGTTCCATGGCATGTTCAAATTGCAGGCGTAGTCCTTACCTTTTCCAAAGTGCATGGGTCGTCACTGTGGGAAACCCTTGGTGCAGATATCATCCCTGTCCCAAAGTACAATGACTAAAATGCCCAAAAGTGAAATCACGGTCTCACTGAAGGCAAGGGCATTTTAATCATTTCACATTGAGGTATATACGATTTCCGCACCAAAGGTTTCCCACAGGTACGATGTCTGCACTTTCTAAAAGGTGGGGATTATGCCTGATGTCTGCACTTTCGAAAAGGTGGGGATTATGCCTACAATTTGGACATAGCACGGGGATGGTTTTTGCAATTTCTTTATTTTATATTGTAATAAATGTGGCTGATTATAGTTCACGTGTGTGTCTGTAGTATTGAAAAGGTGAACACATTAAAATTCAACTCTGTAACTGAAATCTGAATATTTGTATCCTACCTTTCCATGTGTATTTTCTCTTGACTAGAGGTTATAACCAAGGTGTTTATTGTAATGAGGTCACAATAGATGGGATGAAAATGTAATTTGTTTATAATGTTTTGTAAGGCTGCCCACATGCATAAAAATATGTTTTAGAGTTAATTACATGGAAGGTCCCTGTGGTTTGTCCAAAATTGCATCTATCGTTGTTGAAAGTTAAAAGTTGCATGGATAGTCCCTAACTTTGCAAAAGAATTTCACTCGTGGTCTTTTTCTGCAAAGTTTAGAGTTGCATGGATAGTCTCTAAAGTTAATACGAGGGACCACGGGTGAAATTCTTTTGCAAAGTTAGGGACTATCCATGCAACTTTTAACTTTCAAGGACGATAGATGCAATTTTGGACAAACCACGGGGACCATCCATGTAATTAACTCTATGTTTTATCTCCTTATGCTCATTTGGATCACGTTAATAATATTTATTCCTGGACGTATGCAGGAGAATACAATGGCTTTCGAAGGACATTTCCTTGAATTAAATGATTTGTTGCATCCGCTTTAGTTGGACTAAAAACAATTACTTGATGGGATTGATTATTGCCATCTGATTGAATCGGCTGCTGCTTGTACATTCTTACAATTGTATCGTGGTAGCCTACAAAAAAATTAGATTAGGACCTCAGCTGTTGGAATACGTATTTATCAGTAAATTTCAAATTAAAATTGTAGATTCTGACTTCTTTTTATATTAGCTAGTGAATTTGACTTTTATGAAATACTGTAGGGCCGCAATAGGTTTGTTTGCCCATGAACTTGAAATGTATGAAGCTGATCATGGGAATTTTGTTGAGTGAGGCTCTGTTTCTACATTTGTCCAGTTTTTGCAAAGTCAGATAAACAATTCGAATGGTTGCTCTTTGGTCGATATGGTAAATTAGTGATATTCTGCAAATTCATTCCGTGCATATACAACATTTTATTAATTACTTTAATTTTAAAATTTCCAATCGTAAAAGGATCAGTGTCATCATGTATGGGGACCAATCGAGAGCTATGCAAGGGGTAGAGATAAGAGGAAGCAACTACTTTAAATGTTATGCCAGCATGCAGTTGATAGGCTTGAAGTTTGGGCACAACCTGTTAACACCAAGTAAATTGACCAACAATGATCTTACATAATTGAAAATCTTCTAATCAATTATTTACTAATTTGTACTGATGAATTATACAGAGAGCACAATATCTAAGGCGAGAACTGCCTTGGAGAAAAATCCAGCTGAGCATGCACGAACTGCATTTGCTGTTGATCCTCGGATTGCTTTCTTGTTAGGTCTAGATTTCCAACAAATAGTGATCTAAAGACAAAACATACTCAGTTGGTCCAGGTCAGCCCTGTTTGTTGATATTCAGTAATTAAAACATATAGTTTTTATGTTATATTTTTATATATTTTTTTATGTTGCAGACACATCTTGGAGATCCATAACATACCAGAGGTGACGAGACTGAAGAACGCAGCCGTAAGAAGTCAAAGTGGATCGACATGTTTGTGATGATTAGTGAAGAAATCACTCACCGGATGAATTTCATAGGTTATGGGATGGCTTTGTGTTTAATTTACGACCATGCATTTTGGTTTTGAGAATGAAGTCAATATGTCAGATTTGTGTTGCTTCAAATGATTAGATTTTAGTTCATCTGTATTTTAAAATTGGTATCATTTTTTTTGGCAAATGGCACAAAAAGATACAAAATTTAATGGTCATTTTCAATCAAGATATTACATTTTATCTTGCATAAAAATGCACCAAACTTTTTTTTGTTGCCAATTTGGGTATTTTTGTTAAATATTTAACAATCATCCGTTAAGTTTTATATTTCAAGTCCGTCGCCGCTACCACCACCATCAATCATCGTCGTCACCATCAAGTCTGCCCACTACCATCACTACAAACCACCGCCTCGACCCCCACCACCGTTGCAAACTACCAGCCGCACCCACCACCGTTGCAAACTGTAGGAACCCGATTTACTTCACTTCATAAATCACAACACGAAAACAAGAAGCTAGAGAGAGAGAGAGACGAAAAATGAGAGAGAGATGAGAGAGAGTTGAGAGAGAAAAAAGATAGAAAAGAAAATTAGATTTAGAAAAACTAGATATTTTCTAATAAGAAAATATCTATATATAGTTAGATATTTTTAGAAAATATCTAAATATATATATATATA